>KN485218.1:15138-31358 GCA_000787095.1 Periophthalmodon schlosseri | reverse complement strand
GTAGGCGTTGCCAGGTTGGTTGGTCGGTCGGTTGTTAGTCGCGCGGGGGTCTGCTCTCTCTCTGCCAGGCTACAAGCAGGTGTGAGGGGCAGGCTAGCTAGGTCAAGGTCCTTTATCTGAAAACAGAGAGGTGGAACGTAAGTAAAAGTTCACATTGTTGCTTTAAATCAGACCTATTCTGCAAAATCGACTTTTCAGAGCTTTTATCCATGTTATAGTTGTTTCCTTCTCATTTTACACTGTCGAAGTTGTATTTGGAGTGATTCATGTTTGAGCAAATCTTTAATCGCTTATTTTCAAGACGCCATTTTGCCGATAAACTCCCATTTTCACCGCCACCGGTACACGCCCACTGTGACGTACGCGCTTCCTTCTCCAGTTTTACTTTCTCAATCGGTGATACATGTAGGACTCGTCAGCGTCACGTAGTCATTTCGTTAGCGTCGTCGGCGTGATGTGCAGCTATCCGTAGGGGGCGCCGACAGCATGCGGCGCTTTGTCGTGACATTTAACGTTCACGGCGGCGTCAGCTCCCGTTGGACGCCGCAGTTTTCTAACACAGAAGTTACCGGACTTGTTTGTTTTATTAAGTCGTTTTGGATGAATATTGTGATTAAAATGTGTATTTGGATGAATATTGTGATTTAAAATGTGTAAATTATAACATAATGACCCACGAGTATCAGAGATTAGAACTATAGACACACAAACACAATAGGTCTGCTTTAAGTTTTATCGTTCCCTTTAATACTTGTATTTAAATAATGCGCCTGTTGAGCACATCGAGCATGTCAGGCCCCCACTACTGCTTTGGTGCTGGAAGGATTTCTGTTTGCATGGCATTTTGTCACTTACTCATTAGCTGCTGATTGATGGCTCCTAAAAGTCAAACTCCTGCTAGTTCAGAATGATAATCAGCTCATTTTTGTTTTCAGTCGTCTCTCTTTGGTTTGTTCCCGGCGTCGTGCTCCCCGCAGCGCTCCGAGAGTACCGCTTTAATGACGAGGAGGCTGTCAGAGAATGATGACCCTCCGAAGTACCTCGCTAGCGTGAATGAATACGCCGCGACGTGTTTGTGCTTCCCCCGTGTGCCACTACCGCAGAAGAAACAGTGAGGGTCTATTTACGAGGCGCCCCCTAATGTCCAAAACAGGAGACGAGCGAATATGAATCAACTGCGGCTCGCGCCAGGATAATCGTTTGCAGCTATCGCGCAAAGTTCTCTCCGTCTTCATTAAGAACCCGCAGAACAAATACGAGGCACACACACGCTGGTGACACGCCGACAGTGTTTGAGTTGGAGCCAGATCACGCGCAAACATGTTGATTTAGCTGTAAAACCTCACGTGAAAAAATTATAATAATAAAATAAGACAGGGCTGACACGTTTGGCGCGGAAACCGTTCAGAAAGGCAGCCACCGGAAAGTCACAAACACCGTGAGGACAAGTTGAAGGGCATGTCCACCGTGTAATAGACTCAAATCCAATTTAGACTTGACAACCGGACGAATTTGCGGAATATAAGGGGTAAATCTCAAATAAAAGACAGCATATGGTCGGCATCGGAATTATAGTAATGTTTAGAACGCCGGGAACTATTTTCAGACTGGCTGCGTGGGTTGAACCGTGCTGTTCTGCTCTGAAGGTGTGATATTTTCAAAGCTCCCTGTCTCTCTGTAACTTTCTTTGATTCTATTGTTCTGCTTCTGTCCGACAGTTGCTCCGTGACTTCAGTACTTAAGAGATACAAGTGAGATGAATATTGAAATACGCCGTAGTTCATTATCGGCCTCTCCTTAATGAAGCCGACTTCCCTCACTTATTATTCTACGGCTGCGTTTTCTTTGTTTTGAACTTCAGAAGGCTGACGTGAGCCGGGACAGCTCTGAATTAGGGACGCACCAATCCAATACTGGTATCAGATTTGCAGGATCGGATCTCGGCTTTTAAATATCGATTCGTCCGATATCCCGGTTGGACATAAATGGACGTAATAAGATACAAAGCTGTTCTGTAGTTACATAAGGGATAATTAACAGCTACGCAACACATTTGGATCAGTTTTGTCTTATTTTATTTTCATTTCAGTCTCTGCACTGGTATCGGCAGGAAGTTAAAGCTGTAGCATCGAAATCGGTATCGAAAAAGTAAACAGGGATGCAGACTTCAGCCTCTGCTTCGAAACCGTTGGATCCGCTATTTCACTCTTCCCTTCGTTTTATTTTGGTGATGGATTTGAAACTCATCACTGTTTTCTCTTGCGTTGTGTTGTCCATCGCTGTGTGTTAGAAGAGAACGGCACTGTATGAAATGTATCTATAAGGGACCACTCCAGAAACTCCCAGAATCCCTCACCTGCTTGTGAATCACTGATAACGGAACATTTAATACCAGATCACATGACTGCGTGAGGCTAAGGACGAGCCGCTCCAAATCAGACACGGGAAAGAGGCTTTTAGCTGTTTTGCTTCACAAAAATTGAACACACTCCAAGGAGAAGCAAAACTGGATACGATGGTGATACGATCGCAGTTTAATAATCTGGTAACGAGCTTTTATACACACACCTGCTCCTGTTTTTAATGCTTTATATGGACTTGTTTACTTGTTCGTTTTGTTTTATTCTGTTTGTATTGTATTTTAAACGGGGCACCCATGAAAAAGAGAGCAAGTGTTCTCATTATGTTGCCCTGTATAAAAAAAGATAAATAAAAATAACTAAATATATGTTTGGTCAGAGGTGGGTGGAGTAGTGAGACATTAAACTCAAGTAAAAGTAAAAAGTATTTGGAGAAACAACTTCTGAAGTGACTGTCTGTAACTTCTGATTTATAATGTGAAGCTGATGTACTTGTAAAATCTGGTATTTTCAAAGGACAGACCATAAAAAAAAAGTCATATCTGAAGGACTGGTGCAAGAAACTCACCTGGGATCCAGAACTTTTTCAATACTTTATGAAGATGTGAGTCTGGTCACCGGCGAATCTGCCCGTTTTCAGCTGAGCGTGATTGACAGGTGGATTAGCCAATCAGGGACAGGCACGGTCTGGTCCGTCTGTATCGGAAAAAAATAAAGGAAGAAATATCACAGGGGGTTGAAAAACATGGCAGATTTCTGCAGAATCACTGAGCGAAGCCTAAACTGTGTTAATCTGAGGTGAGGGAAATGTGGTTTTATTTGTAAATCACAGGCGACCAATGAGCTCCTTCGTTTCACATATGTCACGATTGGACGATGATGTTTGACGTTTGAGACGCAACAGGGGACGAGGACTAGACTGATATCAATCTGTATAAAAAACACAGAGACATCAGTGTGGATTTGCCAGGCTAACAAGAAACATGACATTTGTACAATTTGATATTAAGCATTTGTCAGTTGTGGACATACTCACAGTGGGAAGAGTAACCAAAACATTTACTCAATTACGAGTACTATTACACTCTAAAATACGACACTCGGGTAGGATTCAGGCCTGTCACGATAACACATTTTGAAGTGCGATATATTGATTCTGAAAATATCACGATCAACAATAATATTGAAATGGATTTGCAACACTTTCACAATAATGTTAAAACAGGAGAATCACAGTCAACCCTTTTTTAAGTGAATCATATTAAACGTAATGTGCCCAGTGATGAAACACTACAGTTCTGTATTTTCCGAACTATAAGTCACACTTTTTTCATAGTCTGGCCGAGGGGTGCGACTTATACTCAGATGCAATTTATATGAGAAATATATATATTTTTCTTCATGTAGGTTAATTATTGGACCATCGGCAACTCAAATGTCATCATAAAACCCTAACACTGCATCAAATTTAGAAAAAAACAAAAAAAAAACCCACTAGGTACATACGATAAATACAAAGCCTGAAAAAATAGTCAAATAGATTTAGTAATTACCGTGAATTACCTAGCAGGATTCAAAGTGGTTATGATGCCAGAACATTACTCAAAGAAGTACAAAAATTACTCAAGTAAATATTGACTGAGTACTAGCCACCTTTGTGTTTGGTCCTTTAAAACCAGCGTCTCTCTGTTCTCCCATGGATGGTTGACTGTATTGATGTTTTGTGCCTTAGGTTGTGGCCCTGGGGAAGAACAGCCGTGGTTACCACTACATTCTGGCCAATCTGGTGAGTAATAACCGGCTCTTTCCACCGGGGCGGGCCGGATCTGCTCCACGCCGTGTGTGATGGGACCTGCCCCGAACATTACGAGCACAACAGGCATATTAAAGACTTGAGTTTGAAAAATGACACGTTTGATATTTGCTGATCAAGGCACAATTGGATGAATGACCTGCTTTTGACGGCCATGTTTACCTTTCCTTCAGTAAAAGAAAAACTGTTTTATACTGTAACAAGCCAAGGCTCAACAGCGCTCAATAGAACAATAGAAGCATTCTTATGTGAAAATGGAATTGAAAAAATATTTGAAATTTAGTATTCATTTCAAATTATAACCAAGTCCACATTAAAACACAAAAACACAACAGAAGATTAAACGGCATTGAAACCATTATAGGCAGAATGGGGCATGCCCACTTTGCTTTCTAACCACACCTGTATTTTAAGTAATTCTTTCCAAACTTCTGCGTGTCACCAGCTGGACTCATTTTACACGCAGAAGAATTTGACAGCAGATTTTAAACTTGTGAAATCATTTCATTAGGAGCACAAAGAGAAGCCGGGGTGGACTTTAAGTGCACACACATGTTCTACAGCGCTCTATAAACGCAGTGGAACACACCAGTCCGACCTTTCCAGCTCTTTCTCTTTCATTTTATTTAAGCAGCTTCAAAGTAGAACAAGTTACTGGAGTACTCCTTTCATAACATAACTCTTTAACTCTTTCGTCTCATCCCAGGGATTTACCAATGTGAGCCTGGACAAAGTCTTCGCCGGCGGAGCCAACATCTCGGGGTTTCAGATAGTGAACCCTGAGAACCCCATTGTACAACAGTTTATGCAGCGCTGGGAGCGGCTGGATGAAAGAGAATTCCCAGAAGCCCGGAACACTCCTCTGAAGGTGCTTTGCCAGCGAGGCTCGTCGTTGTGCATGTGGAATAGAAGGCCTGCTCCTCTGAAGTGGGCTCCATCACTTCTGCCTCTCTCATCCTTTGTCTGCCTTTGTCACTCTCTCCCTACGACCCCTCAGCTCTCCGCAGCTTCGCGTTTCATCCCGCCCAACGATCGATATATTGATAGGCGGTGCGAGGCGAGGTTATATCACAGCTTCAATTTACATCTAATTAAACAATGATCAAGAAAGAAATGGATTTTGAATGGCATTTAATTAGATTTTGTCATGGTGCAGTGGTCAACAGCCGGCCGTCTGGAGGCAGGAGCGGGGGAAAGGTCAAGATGGCATGAAGGGAAAGCGCGTAGGAGACAGTGTGTTGCATTAGGACGCTCATCTCCGGCTAAAACTGCAGTAAAACTTTGAGGAAAAGGTCCTGACCACTAGATTACTCAGTCCCAGGGTTTTCACTCATTATGGAGTTTAAAGTGAAGTGTTTCAGATGCACAGCTCTTGATATGAAGGAGCAGTAATCAACCATCCCAAAGTTTCATTTTGGTTGATTCAAGATGGCACTGCATTTTGCTCAAATCATTTTGAGACGTTAAGTGCCAGTAAGTGGAAGTACTGTGGCAAACCAGGAAACAAATATGATGTAATTGGTTTGATAAGAAGAAAAAAAGGAAAAATCTCATGTGCTTAAAGGGCCGATATTACACTGTTTTCTGATCTGTGTTATGATGTTGTTTCCTCGTCACAAACAGACCCGGAGTTGTGTTCTTCTCTCAACAGAACCACGCTCCACTGTTGGATGATTTCAGTCCCGGAATTGCCCATTTCTACTGAACTAAATGTAAAACGTAGCTGTTAACTTGAAAACTACCGCTTCATGACATCACGAGGCGGAACGGAGCATTTTGAGCTTGAGATGTAGACAGACTAACAATAAAGTGTTACTCAAACATGTGTGAATGAAAAAAACACAACTTCAGGTATGTTTTTGACGAGGCAACAGTGTTATAACACGGCCTAAAGCTCACAGGACTCCATTTTGTGTAATATAGGACCTTTAATCAAGTCAGTTTGGTTTACTGTGTCAAAATAGTGCCCTAGTGAAAAAGTAGGCATATTGGACACCACCCAAGATACTAAAATACCCACATTCTGGTCTGTTACTTAAAGCTAAAGCTAACTCCACACTTAAAATAGTAAAATGTAAATCCAGCAAGGAATATGTGAGCAGACTATGTAAGGTATGTATAGTTGACCTACATTTTACTTCCTAAGAGTAGAAATATTCAGCCAACAGCCCTGAACTATAAAAAGTCATGAGCGCTGCTGCATTTTGGTGAGGAGTCCTGGGGCCGCACTTCCGTACACCATTCCTCGGATTTTCTTGTTCTTCTCGAGCCTCACTGCCGTTTTCCCTCCCGCAGTACACCTCGGCCCTTACCCACGACGCCATCCTGGTGATCGCAGAGGCGTTCCGGTACCTGCGGCGCCAACGCGTGGACGTGTCCCGCAGAGGCAGCGCCGGGGACTGTCTGGCCAATCCCGCCGTGCCCTGGAGCCAAGGCATCGACATCGAGAGAGCTCTCAAAACGGTAGGGCGCTGGAGGAGGGATGGGGCAGACGGGAGGGAGTGGGGTAGACTGATAAGTAAAGAAGGGCTTGAAGAAGAAGTGAAGCAGAGATAGCAGAGCTCGCTGGGTGATAAAGATGGAAAGTGACAGTGGAGCCGGTCTCCTCCCTCCGCCTGCAGATATCTGTGTGAGGAGCGCTCTCAAATCCTGCCTCTCATTAGCATAAAACTACATCTTTTATTAAAGTGTATCCAGTTCATCATTTGATTAACAGCTCCGGCTCACTCCAGTAGCTCCGTGGACAAGAGCGCCTCAACACCGGCTCTACGCACTGAGAGTTTGGTTTTCTATATGTCTCCGTCTGTCTGTTTCCCTTTTTAGTGCATCGGCTATCTGCGTTAAAGGTCCCATATTATGCAAAACTCACTCGTCTGAGCTTTAAGTCATGTTATAATACTGTTACCTCCTCAAAAACACACCTGGAGTTGTGTTTTGTTTCATCACACATGGTAATACTGTTACCTCCTCAAAAACACACCTGGAGTTGTGTTTTGTTTCATTCACACATGTTTGAGTAACACTTTATTATTAGCGTCTACATCCGCAAAGCTCAAAATGCTCCGTTCCGCCTCGTGATGTCATGAAGCGGTAGTTTTCAAGTTAACACCTACGTTTTACATTTAGTTCAGTAGAAATGGGCAATTCCGGGACTGAAATCATCCAACAGTGGAGCACTTCCTGTATTACAACATGACATCACAAGGTGGAGCAGAGTGTTTTCAGTTTGAGAGAAGAACTCGGCCTAAATAAGCAGGGTCTGTGTGTTAAACGTGTGAATGTCTGTCTCACTCGGCAGGTGCAAGTGCAGGGGATGACGGGGAATATCCAGTTTGACAACTACGGCCGCAGGACCAACTACACCATAGACATTTATGAGATGAAAACAGGTGGGCCGAGGAAGGTAAGTCTGAATGACAGGCCCCATCACCTGTCAACCCTTCAGTCACATAGGCCTTATCAAGAGCACACAACCATGGTTTAGGACGACGCAATCCCCATCCTGTATTGATCGATGAGCAAAAACTAGCAAAAAGGCAAGGCAAGGCAAGTTTATTTGTATGGCACAACTGGTACACAAAGTAATTCAAAGTGCTTTACAGACTAAGAAAGACTTGAAAATCACAATACAAACAAGTCAAAGCGTAAATAATCATCATAACATGTTAAAAGAAAAATTTTATTCCGTTAACTGGACAAAAAGTTGTAGGAGTGAAGGCGTTTCGCTGCTCATCCAAGCCGCTTCTGGTCCGTTCAGAACTGAAGAAGTCGCTTGGATGAGCAGCCGAACATCTTCACTCCTACAACTTTTTGCTCAGTTGACAGATTTGAATTTTTCTTTTACAATGGATCAAACCTGGACGACTGAGGGATCACACAGACATCGTGACACGTGCGGAATAAAAACCTCTCAGTCATATGCACAGCTAAACAGAACCGTTTTGAGCCTGGATTTAAACACTATCAAAGCGGAGGCCCGTCTCACATCTTCAGGAAGACTAGACCGCTACCAAAAATATTGTACGCTGCGTGTAACAAGACTGAGGGCTAACAAGTATTTCATAAAACAGCATGACATTTTCAAACAGGCCCGCACTGCCATTGATTAAAGTACAGAGCGCTTATGCAGTCGTTTTTGTGCCACGGGACAAGCAGGGCTCAAAGGACAGACCAGAATAACGCTGATTGCCTGCTCTACCTTGGTGAGGCAGCAGCATTGATGAGCTATGCCGAGTGTATTACAAGCCCCACAAATCACACGCAGCCCTGAGATCTGATAGCTCAAACTGTCCTATCAAACGAGTGATGGAGGACCTCTTCTGTGCCATGGGGTAGCTATGAATTTTGGTCCTCTCCTGACAGTAATTACCATTCAAATAACCAATTACAGTAGAAAGGGGCTCCAAGAATTCCTCTGGCTGCTCTTCAAAACGGTAATTCCCATTGGTACATTTGCATTTTAACCAGTAACATATGATGACCTCTGGTTTTATAACCTCGCCAACTTCCAACAGACAGCTGCGGATTTTCTCGTTAGCTGGATCAGAGTGGGCTCGGGCTGATATGACGTGTGATTATGCCGCTGCCTCACAGGCCTCTGAGCCCACACTTCAATTAGTATCACTCAGTTCACACAGCCAATAGCCAAATACAGAGAGAGTATAGAGCGCATAGGAAGGAGGACGCGGGGGAGAGGGGAGACGAGGAGAAGGACAAGCTTGAACGTTCCACAGCATTTCAGGAGCTCTATTACAAACACTGACCATTTTATGACGTCATGGCTTTTTTTTTTTTTTGTCTATGGCACAAAATATGGCAATATTGTTACTTTTCTATCTCAAGGTGCACTGTGAACCTACAAAAATATCGTTTATCATGATAAAAAGGGTTGACAATAATGATTCGTGGCACTTTTTATATAACCGTGATAATCGCCAACAAAGATAATCGCCATTGTGTCACCAGAATGTGCAGAAAAAAACTATTTCTCCCTGATGATCTCCTCTGGATCACTGTTGTTTTCACTTATAACAAAGTACAACACTTCAGCAGCTGTTTAAATATGGAACCTATTCATAATATTAAAATTGTAATTAATCGTATCCAGAACAGTTAATAAACCGTCAGCAACAATAATTATTGTGATCGTTAATCACAATTATTTTGGCCATGATAATCGTCACACCAAATTTCAGTGTCGTCCCATGCCTATATACATCATCTGTTTGTCGCTATGGAGATGTTACTACTTTGCCTAGAACGTTCCGTAGTTTTGCATTAAACTGTTCCATCTACGTGAGGACAAGGAGGCGACACCATAAGTCCAACATCCAGGTCAGATGTTTGAATAAATGCAAGACATAAAATGCCATACGGTGAAATATTCCAGGTAACGCAATAAGTATCTCCAGTTACACATTGCACCTTTAACTATGTTCTACCTAAATCTGGAAAAAACTGAAATCTCTAGAAATTCAGAGCGCTGACAGAAACGCAGACTTACGGCGCCGCTATAAGGTCACTTCCTACACACAGTTGTCCCAGAACGACAACTTGAAATGCGATCTCTCTGGAACTTTCGAAAAACAGGAAAAAATGAGATTATGCAGGCTGAAGTTTTGTCTCGCGGCGCCCCCTCGCTGTTGTCAGGGGCGGTTTCTTAGCTGTGATTGTCATATTTGATGCTAGGTTCCGATAAGTGTCCAAGCAGCTCGAATTACAATCAGACTATAGTGCAGCTTTCCATAGCACACCTCTTCTCCCTACACCCTTATCAGACACGACGGCTTTTATCAGGCCGGCGACTGAACCAACTGTGCAATCCATATTTACAATTGCTGAATGTTGATAAGTCTGCTGCTTTCTAGCGCCTCCACTTGGCAAGTTAAAATCCCTGCAGTTTCGCGCACCTGCCTGGCCGGAACATTTAAAGATCTAAGGGCAAAAAAAAGACGCAGACCAGATGTGAGGAGGGAGAATAGAGCCAGCAACAGTTACACTATTGGCAGCCAAATACGCTACACGTTTCATCACGAGCCAGAGCCATTATTTCAGATGGGCAAACAAACACTTGACATTAGTTTGACTTAAGCATCTGTAGTACAGCAGAATACCAGCGAAACAGCAAAGACAGGCCTGCACACAAGAAACTGCAGCCGGTGGGATTTTATGTTAAATTATTAAATGTGTATGCAGTGCACGGTCCTGCCTATCAATTATGTATCTTCAAACCTGAGATGCTGGGAATAGGAGGGGCTCAAGTAGGCTGCCATATGCTTGTGTTTTGCCCAAGATTAATCCACATACTCTGCACACCTTCTGATATTTTTTATATAAAGAGTTTGCTATAAAACAGTAGAAAACAGCCTGCAAACCGGATGGGTGGCTTTTTACAAGAGAATACCTCCATTAAGGCCTGAAATTACAAACTGCACTAAACTATCTGCTATGTTGTTAAATAATAAAATGCATAATTGTTTCAACCCCAGGCCTGTCACGATAGCACATTTTGACGTGTGATTTACTGATGAAGAAAATATAGACGGTAAATGATAATATTGAAACTAATTTATGCCACTGACAATACTAGTAAAGCAGGATTTCTGCCAAAAAACTATTCTAAATCTACAATATTGTGGAAAAAAAACCCAAACCAAAACATAAGCTGCAATAAATAAACAGCAGAATGAAACACTTTAGTTCTTAGTTTATAGCTGTAATGAGTCATAGAAGTGATTTATTCAACTTTTTACGGCTTAAATCTCATCATCTAGCCAAAAAAAAATGCCAAAAATGTCCCAGTAGTGCAAAGAAAAAGAACACACGAGAAATACTGAACCCCCAAAAATATTGTTCCAGCTTTCATATAGTAATCACTGTGACAGGCCTATTTAACCCATAGACTGTTTATATAAATGGACATAGCTAACCTGCTAGCCGCCGCGTTCCAAACAGGAAGTGAGCATGGGCGCGCTTCCACCTCCAGCAACTCATTTGGATTTATTTTACATTGAAAAATTGTCGCCCCTCTCTCTGTAACTGCTGCTGTCAGACTCGTCATTTTGGTATTAAAATGTTCGTATTAACCCTCTACATGATCCTGGTGTTTTTATTTCACTATTTTGTCCGTAAATCAAGATATGAACATTAATAACGGACAAATCAGGCGCCTTCTTTCCCGGAGGTTGCGCTCGCTAGCGTTAGCAACAAGTTTGACTGACAGCGTTGCTAAGCGCCCGCTTCCTGGGCCCGGATTGGCTCTGTATTGCCCCTATAACTGCGCTAACCTCGATGTGCTTCATTTGACTGGTGCGGGTGACGTCACACTCACTTAGTCCACTTCTTTACACAGTCTATGGTTTAACCCTTACCATTTTGTGCCCGGCCATCTAACATATTAAAATGAATGGTCTTTATTTCTGTTGTGATGATGTGTTTGCTACGTAACCATGTTCTTTTTACAGTATATGCCTTGAAACAATGGGGTATCACGAAACATTTTCTTTTTGCAGATCGGGTACTGGAACGAATACACTCGCTTTGTAAATATTATGGACCCGCAGGTCTCCAACGACTCCTCAGTGGAAAACCGAACGATTGTGGTCACTACTATTATGGTACACTTTCTGTGCAGTTTTAAATGTTTGACGTATTCTGCCACTCGAGGTCATGGTGTTGATTCTGATGAGTGAGACATTTTGTCCTGGGCGGGTAGAACTACATCTTTTTTGTGTTGCTTTCCATCCACTCACTACATGTTGAAACAGTCGATCTGCGAGAGAGTGTTTCAACTGTATCAGTGTGGGTGCCAAAGCATTTTGAGTTCCCATACTTCAGTGGCCTGTCGTAGCAGTGACATCACAATAATGGTAAATTATTATGGTTGACTCCATCAATTACAAACGCATACAAACGCATACGTAAGTAGACCTGTCTCTCCTCATCAAGTAAATGTTCAATGACATCGGGATAGACTGGCCCGAGAATGAACACAGTTATACAGAGATGGTTTGACAGACAGGCAAAGCAAAATAAGTCTCCACGGAGCTGGAGGAGACGGGATTCTGGCCTCTCTGCTCTATTTTGCGTTGCCCTCTTAACTGTTCTGTGTTGAAGTATGACCTTCTCCGAGTTGTATCCGCATTAAACAAACAGTAAATGTTTATTGAAATGCAAATGTACTTTCTTAACACTGCAGAGAGTTATTTGATAGCTGGATAATGATCTGACACTGAAAACAAACACTTTAAAACAACGTATTGTATAATAATGTTTGGAGCTCTGGCATTTTGTGCAGATTACATTTGCATTCAAGGGAATAAGCCAGCCACATTGAATAACACCAGCAAACATTAAACATCTGCATATGAGCATACAGTCAGGAGGTTAACATGTGTTAACTTGAAGGAACTGCTCAAAGGATCCGAGGTGAGGGCTACGCTCAGCACAGAACAAATAAAACCATTGCTCCTACATGCACTCTATTTGTGTGTGGCTGTAATGACGATACGTGTTCTCCTGAGCGCTTTATTGTTTGATAATGATTATGTGCTCAATGAAAGAATAGACAAGCTGCACCAGCCTTTTCAAAGGGAGAGCATAACTAGCACGGTCCTGCTCTCCCAGTCCAATTATTTATTTGATTTATGCAGCATTTTGCATTTCTTAACAGCAAACAATGGCTCCTTTCTTTTATTTTTATGTTGTTTTTGTTTGGAATGGAACAGTATTTACCACGCCTTGGTCCAATGTGCTTGACTATGTTAAGGTCCAGTGGGCACTCTGATCCCTCTCCTGTCACTGGCATTTACTTATGAAAGCCATCCCCATCCCCATCCCACCCACTCAGCGCTGGCCCACACCTCGCATACCAATGACTCCCAGCCCACATCCTAAATTGAGTCTGCACAGTGCTGCTCTTCATAAAAACTTTGTACTTTTTCTTCCATGACTCGGCCGGAGTTGCCCCCATGGGCCCAGAGGGATGGAGTGCACTGGGCCCAGAGGGATGGAGTGAATTGGGCCCAGAGGGATGAAGTGCACTGGGCCCAGAGGGATGAAGTGCACTGGGCCCAGAGGGATGGAGTGCACTGGGCCCAGAGGGATGGAGTGCACTGGGCTGGGTGTGTGGCTGCAGCGGCTTTGATGAGAGCAGTGTGACCACTTGATTGCATTTCTCTTATCACTGCATATTTCTGCATTTGTGAGCACCATCTGTATCTGCATGAGCGCATGACTCTGGGTCAAATCAGCTCTTTGAGTGAAGTGCGGGCATGTGTGCATATTACTGAGTGACTGGATGTGAGCTCGAGGCACGGCAGCACAATAAACCAAGTGTGTTTGAACCTACAGGAAGCTCCTTATGTGATGTACAAGAAAAATTATATGCATCTGGAGGGGAATGACAGATATGAAGGCTACTGCGTCGATTTAGCATCTGAGATTGCCAAACATGTTGGAATTAAGTACAAACTGTCTATAGTAATGGATGGGAAGTACGGAGCCCGTGACCCCGAGACCAAGACGTGGAACGGGATGGTGGGTGAACTGGTCTATGGGGTGAGTACTGGGACCCTTGTATTCACTGATTACATGACAGTTTGCAAGGAACTTCAACATGAGAGGAGATCTCATTTTTCTGTCTCAAGCTTATCACCAACTCATTTGAACTCATCAGCTCATGTCCAGTTCAAAGTGTGACACTGTGTCAGAAAACTCCACTGGGAGTGTCAAGGGCAGCCACAGACATCAGAGAGTTGGTGATCATCTCGAGACGGAGAAAATGAAATCATTTCTCAGTGCTGTTCATTGCAATTAATCCCCCTTAGATTCGAACGCCTCTCTTTTACAGCTCAAACAGAGGTAGGTACATGCAAACAATGAGTCCATATGGCAAACACACTCTAATCACTTTGATGAATGAACGATGGTGCGCCTTTGAAGTGATTATGTTTCCATGTTTGATGTGTATGATGATGAATACGCCACATTGTAAATTCACAGCTGAGAAAATCTTGCTTTCGAATCAACAGCTAAATTGTGGCCGGTGACAACAAGATCCATGTGTGCTGTGCTCCATTAAAGATTGTAGCTGGAGCATTAGCGAATGGTCACGCCGTGTTCTACATCTGAGAGAGCGCAACAGCAACACCTCCCACACTCCAAAATTATACCCCCCTCAACACCCCCCCTTCTCTCTCTCTCTCTCTCTCTCTTTACCCTGTCGTCCTGTCGTCTTGTCAAGGGCCACAATAGTTGAACAGGGCCAAACGCGAAATGCATAGGGTTACGATTCCTCATCTGTTCAATTTCCCAGTTATCAGCGGCAGAGATTGCTTGGTTTGATGTGCGATCGCAACCAAATTACCTTTCAAATGGGAAAAGTCCACTCCCCGCAGATACGAAGGGCAGGAAATATCCCAATCACCTCGCTGTCAAATCCTTGCGTGTCTTGTGATCTTACAGCAGCTGGTCCTGGAGTAATAGTTTTGTACATTTTGACCTTTTGACCAGTAAATTAATTCGATTTTAGTTGTCTTTTAAAGGTTAGGCCCGAGGCTGTTCCTTATTGCGTACTTTCCTTCGCCATTGATTGAGTGCTGCTTACGGCGCACAAGGATTAAATGGTTATAGCCCCTCCACCGCAGTGTTGACAGGGCAAAGAAAACACTCATGTTTATTGGGCCAGTTTGCCGTTTCTCTGACCTTGTAAAACACATTTTCTTCAATTCGGTGTTTTCTGTTCGGACATAAATTGACAATAGTGCAGAACGCCAAGAATTATCTTTCACAGAGTCGCTGCTGCTGCTTTAAAATAGAGCGATATTTAATTAATGACACAAGCGCAAGCAGCACTAACACGGCCTAACGAGACTAATTATATTCTGGTCGTTTTACAAAGAATTCTGGTGGTTTCTGAAATTGCAGCCCCACCTCTACGACTGTGTTTTGATAATACAATGTGATTGAAGTAGCAGAGCAAAGGAGGGAGATAAAGAGAAACAGCTTGGAGGGAATAAGGACTATGCCAGATTTGGATGTGTTTGGGAAATCCACTCGATGCTCAAAGGCACGCGGTCAACACGACTCATGTTTATATAAAGAACTGAGAAAATACTGTTCTGAGAAAAAAAAAAGTTTGGGGAAAAGTGATAGTAACTTAAAATAATATGTCTATGTTTTGTTTTGAAGCGAAAGAGTAACACCTTTTGGTATGGATCCAGGAGTTGTACCAATGAGCAGAGCTGTCACGATAACACATTCTGAAGCTTGATATATTGCTACAGAGATATATCACGATAAATCATAATATTCAAACTATTTTATGCCACTGATAATCCCAGTAAACCATTTTAAATAGACTGTTTCACTAAACGACATGAGCTGCAACAAATAAACAGCAGATTGTACCGATATTTACCCATAAAAGGGACGTATTCACTCCTCCACAGCTCAAATCTTATCGTATTAGAACAAAAATACCCCAAATCTCCCCATTTTTCGCAAAGAAAAAATACTCATGATAAATATTGAGGCCCAAAATATACTGTTCCTGCTTCATATACTGAATAAGTGACAGGTTCTATACTGACTGTTGTGTCCTTGAGCAAGACACTTCACCGAGCTTGCCTATTTTTAAAAGGTGTGTGACAGAAAGATTGGTGGTTGGACTGGCAGATGGCGCAGATTGGCAGCCTCCCTTCCATCTGTTGACCCCGGGGCAGCTGTGGCTGGACTGGAGTCTGGAGTGGACTGTCCAGCAGTAGAAATAAGCCAGTATTGTTATTATGTCATTTCTAAGTAGTTCAGATGTAGAGAAAGATGTACAATTAGTTGCATTTTTGCTCAGTACTTTACCTCAAACTTAAATTCTTCTCAGTTTATTGGAGAGATGATCGTATGGTTGGCTTTTGTTGCATCTGGAAGTGCAACAGCTTTTGAGCAACTGGGGACAGTTGAAATATTTTTACCCTTTCTGTAGCATCTTGAGTTCTGATTAAGGAGCATTTGGTCAGGGATGACTCAAGATCCCATCTGCCTTAGTGGAG
>KN485218.1:0-15047 GCA_000787095.1 Periophthalmodon schlosseri | reverse complement strand
AAGCTAAAAACTCAAAAATACTCTTCTTCACTGTTATGTGAATCTAAAAGTCTTGGCCAGCATCACTACTCAGCCATAACATTATGACAACTGACATCTGAGGGAACTAAAGCTTTTTATTTTCAAAACAAGTGAACCAGCGTATCTACCTCACTGCAGTGTGTGGTCCCCATAAAAATAAGAAAATGACAGCTATTATACAGGTGGTCATTAAGCTATGCCTGAGTGGTCTATGTGCCAGGCTGCTCCCTCTTCATTCCTTCTGACTATGAGCTTTATGAGTGTACAACGTGATAAACCTTTATTTTCCCCATTTCACTAAACAGGTGCTGCTGCTTTGTCTAATGCTCGCTGTGCCTGTCCCTGTTTCCAGAGAGCAGATATAGCAGTTGCGCCTCTCACCATTACACTGGTTCGAGAGGAGGTGATAGACTTTTCCAAGCCCTTTATGAGCTTGGGCATCTCCATTATGATAAAGAAGCCGCAAAAGTCCAAGCCGGGAGTGTTCTCTTTCCTGGACCCGCTGGCCTATGAGATCTGGATGTGTATAGTGTTTGCCTATATCGGGGTGAGCGTGGTTCTGTTCCTGGTGAGCCGCTTCAGTCCGTACGAGTGGAATCTGGAGGAGCAGGACGAGACCAAAGACCCTCAGACTCCTCCAGACCCTCCCAACGACTTTGGCATCTTTAACTCACTCTGGTTCTCCCTGGGCGCCTTCATGCAACAAGGCTGCGACATCTCACCAAGGTACAGCAACCCGCCTCAAAATATACATGATTATTAGTATCGTTCAGAAATGTAAGTAGTATTAAGTATGGTATGTTTAATAGAGATATTTGCTCTTTTTTGCACATCGGCTGTCGGCCTTAAATCTCCTGCCTGGGCCAATATTTGGTTTGAGCTCACCAATTTCTGCATAAAGCTTTATTTTAACATTTCAGTGCGATGATGGCATTCACAAAATCAGATTCCACAGGGGTGCATTATGGGTTCTGAATAAAAACAGGGCCGTGGATGTCTAAAAATAATTTCTCTTGAGATAATCTTTCCTTATTATAGTTTAATTATGCAGAGCAGTAAAAAGTATAGACAATATTTATATTAGTTGTAATTTCAAATCTTATATTTTTTGGGGAAAATGTTCAAAATCAGCCCGGCCATAGACTGTGTATATAAATGTACATAGCTAACCTGCTAGCCGCCGCGTTCAAAATAGGTTATATTAGTTGTAATTTCAAATCTTATATTTTTTGGGGAAAATGTTCAAAATCAGCCCGGCCATAGACTGTGTATATAAATGTACATAGCTAACCTGCTAGCCGCCGCGTTACAAATAGGAAGTGAGCATGGGCGCACTTCCGGCTCCATCGACTCTGGCTCCAATTCGCTTTACATTGAGAAATTGGTCTTAAAATGTTCGTATTAACCCGCTTTGCATGATCTTGGTATTTTTAATTCGCCATTTTGTCCGTAAATCAAATAACAGACAAACCAGGCCCCTTCTTTCCCTGAGGTCGCTCCCACTAGCGTTAGCAACAGGTTTGATTGACAGCGTTGCTAAGCGCCCGCTCCCTGCTAAACCAGCGGCGCGGGCGGCAAGGGGCGTTACCTTCAACAGCCTGGCTCCAGATTGGCTCTTTGGTTGCTATGATACTCGCGGTCGGAACTTGGCTCCAAATTGGACGCTATGGGTGACGTCACACTCACTTAGTCCACTTCTTTATACAGTCTATGATGTCGGCCCAAAAATATCGGCAGAGCTTATCGGCCATCAGTTGGTCTGGACTCTAAACAGTCGATATCGGCATCAGCCATGAAAAAACCCACATCGATCTCTAATATACAAACAAGTTGCTGCAGCTGATGTAAATCTGTGTGTCTCTTAGGTCTCTGTCTGGTCGCATCGTCGGCGGGGTGTGGTGGTTCTTCACCCTCATCATCATCTCCTCCTACACGGCTAACCTGGCTGCATTCCTCACAGTGGAGAGGATGGTCTCTCCCATAGAAAGTGCAGAGGATCTGGCCAAGCAGACTGAGATAGCATATGGCACTTTAGACTCAGGGTCTACAAAAGAGTTTTTTAGGGTGAGTACCCAACACCACACGATTTCACACACACAGGATATAAGAGGCAGCCTTTTGTCCACAAAGCTTATCTGGTAAGAGGAGGAGAATACATGTGCTGGAGTGTTTTTTTTTTTTCAAGGGTCATGTGTGATGGTCAGACAACTGCAGCTCTTGTCAAATGCTCCTGCGGTGAAGTGGTCAGGAAATAATGTCCAACAAAGTAAGAGGGGTCAACCAGTGACAGGCGAAGCAAATGGAGAGAGATGTTGGCCTGTGTAATCAGATCCAGCAGGTGGCTTACTCTACTCAAATCGTTAATTAACAAAACGTCTATAATTTTGATCCAAAGGTAACAATAGACAGGAGACTCGACAATATTCAGATATGCCCTAAGTTTATTAGTTGAGGTTTAAAGCGGACATATTGTGCTTGAGCTGGCTTATATAGTTATAATCTGTGACACCCGTGGCTCATTATGTTAATTTGAACATTTTAAATCGTAATATTCATCTAAAACGACTTAATAAAGGAAACGAGTCCACTGACATCCGTGTTAGAAAACTGCAGTGCTCAGTGGGAGCTGACGTCGCCATAAACCTCATCACAACAAAGAGCTATGGATAACTGCAGATTTTTCATTTGACTACGCGACGCCGTCAAATCCTACGCGTATCACTGATTTGGAAAATAAAATTGGAGAACGAAGCAAGCGCAGAGCAGTGGGCGTGTACCGGTGGAGGTGAAAATGGGGGTTGATTGGCAAAATGGCGCCTTGAAAATAAGCGATTAAAGATTGGTTTAAAATGCACGAATCACTCCAAATACAAGTTTGGGCGAGTAAATGGTGAAGGGAAACAAATACAACATGGTCAAAACCTCTGAAAAGTCGATTTTGCAGAATAGGTCTGATTTAAGTATCAGACTAATGTAAAATCACCCACACAAGTTTCGAAATACAATTTAAAACCCTTATTTGGAGGTTTAATACAAGTTCTCTTTTATCCTTTTTCATTTTTAATCTGCCCTTACTCAATACATACTCAATATTCAGTTTTAGCAAACCCTCTACACAACAAGATTATCCATACTTTTATAATCTCCCCACCTCTAGCAACCAAATGAGGCTTTCCTTGCACGTTCTGCACATCACTCACATTAGCCCCCACCATGCACAGCCAATAATCCGGAGGGCTGCAGTTTGGCCTGGTTGTGTTAAGTCCTTGATAAACTCCTGACTGCCATAACTCTTCCCTCCACCTTTTATCACAACATTATTGACCTGCGTTAGATTGCTCCAAATGAGGGATGTTGACTGAGGAGCCGTTCTTGAACCCTTCTGACATAATTGTGGAATTAATGCGCCAGTACCGCAGTGTGCAACCTTGGAGCGGCTGGGGCTGTCAGCAGAAAGTGTGATAACAACGTGCTAGACTCCAGAGGTGATAGAAAAACAGGAGGCTAATCAAAGCGCCCAACACCGAGCTCAAACTGAGGTCGGCTATGAAACGTAATTAGGTATCTGGCCATAGACTGATGAAAAGCAGCTCTGTAGGTCAAGCAGAGCGAGGGAAGATGGTTTAGAAGGAATAAGCAAACAAAGTGTCCCCGGGCAGGAGGGACTTGCCTGGCAATTAAGTCATAAATTAACTAAAATCCAAAGCGAGCGAGTGTTAGCCCTGAAAGCCCGGCCCAAGCAGCGGCGCGTATCTTCGGGGTCATCAACCTTCTGCTGAGAAATTCACCAGCGCTTGGGTTTTGGTGGAGAAATATTAACAGTCCCATCTCAGGCGTCCAAGCAGTAAGCAATAAGTTGTAGAAGGCTTAATGAAACCGAACTCTGCGTGTGAAGACGAGAACGATATGACGCTCTTTTATCTCACTCTCCCTCATTACTCATCAGCAGGAGACAAACAATTCACATGTTCCACAGCTGCAGCCTGCTGGCACTAAGAGCTATTCATTTATTTTAACCCCTGGGTCGAAAAGCTCACAACGGCGCAGTGTTGAATCTACTTCAAGTTGTTTTTAGACAAAGACGACGAGTTAAACGTTTATTTTAGTTGTGTGCGCGGCTTCTTGACAAATGAGTGTTGTGTCAGATGAAATACAGCCTTATAATTCAGATTAAGTGTTTCTGGTCATACAATATTTTTCAAAATTTACAAGTGTTGGAGAAGGTGGAGAAGGTTAAACGGGCAGTCGGGAATCCAAGAAACCAGTGCCAACACAGGTTAAAATGAAAGGGCACAAAACAGCTGTGTTGTCTGAATAAAATGTGTTAAGTCCACCAAACACTACAGTGTAATTTGCCTGATTTAGGACCCGATTTGCTTCAGACTTCAGGGAGGCGTGACCCAACTTTGGATCTTGCGACTCTGAGCTGCTGTCATGACGTAACCACAAAACATCACCATGGCAACAGCCAATAAAACATCGCGTCAGGGGCAGACGGAGTGACGGACGCAGAGGCGCAAGATACAAACTCCAGGAAACAGCGGAAAGAATTAGGCAGCTAATCACCTCTCGTAAAGTTGTAAAGTTAAACTGCGCGTGTCCTTCACAAATAATGACCCCAGTCCACAAAACAGCGCCGTGATCCAGTTTGAGGCATTCTTTAAAAGTAAAAAGGTGAGAGCAGATCCTCACGTGTGTCTGTTTACATCAGGATCAGGCTGAAGCTGCTGCAGATTAGCGATAGCGACTCTACTTCTTGTGTAGTTTATCTCCAGCCTTCAGTGCATTAAAAGCATTTATCTGAACTACTGCACCATATTTCACTAATAATAATAACGCAGTTTTGATTTATATCTAAAGTAAAAGTGCAATGCTCTGATTTTTGTAACACTTTAGAGTCTCAAAGTGAGTCATTTTACACTGGACAGGAAACGGCTAATGATGGTGCACTGGCTTTGTTAGCTCGTTTTTTAGCTTGTGGCGTGAAGTCTCTTCGCTGCAGTCTTTCCACTTGGAGTTTTAAAATCTCATCTGATTCTCCTCGTGTCTGTGGTCTGCACTTTTTGTCACATGTTTACAAATCGCTTGACTGAAAAATCCTTTAGTGCGTGGCGGGCTTTAGATCATGAAACAATGAGAACTGTTGGCCAGAGCATGCAAAATGACTAATATAACCAAAATATTAGAATACTGTTACGCAACATTTTCCCTTTAATCCGAGGGAAAAAAAATACAAACCTTGCATTTAATAACATGTTTTGAAGTACAAAGAAACAGCTGAAGCCGTGGGCTAATGTGAAGGTAATAAATCGTGGGAGCTGCTCTGTGACACATGTGACGGCACCACTTAAATCCTCACAGTGAAACACACTGAAACACACTGAAACACATGCCAGAGCGTTTGGATCACAGACGCTGCAGGTGGAAGCACACAGCTATACGTCTCTGTCACACCGTGCTCTTGATGGGTGCCAATTGCTCACTATACGGGCACCGCTGGCCTACTGTATAACAACGTGGAGGTCCTGGTCCAGTCAAACTCGTCTCCGTAATGACTGTCACGGCTGCACGGTTGTGTCTACAAACAGGAGACGACACCATTAACTGATTTCCCATGTGTTTTCAAATGAAAGCAGCACTGGAAGAAAAACACACTGATTAATATGATTTCAA
Source organism: Periophthalmodon schlosseri (assembly GCA_000787095.1). Taxonomy (NCBI): domain Eukaryota; kingdom Metazoa; phylum Chordata; class Actinopteri; order Gobiiformes; family Gobiidae; genus Periophthalmodon; species Periophthalmodon schlosseri. The sequence continues at coordinate 9,353 of KN485218.1, read as the reverse complement.
TATTGCAGATGTATTTTGGAGTAAATACAGCGGGCTTAATGAGAGCCATGTGGCAGGATCCAGCTGCAGATTGGAATTCAGGTCTGATGTTTCAAACAAGACATATGTCATCATCTCTGACTCTCTTCAATTTTTCATGATTTCACCTGGTTTAGTTTATGCCGGTCTGACACAAAGGGCAAAGATAGTGCAAATACATCAGTGGAACTTTTGACTGGGGATGGGCAAAATGACAAAAAAAAATATTAAAAAAAAAATATATTTTTTTTTTCTTCCTATTGATTGATTTGAATTTTCAGTTTTATTTCATTTTGTCTTATTAAAAACAAAACAAAAATGCTTTTAATAATAATTTACTGAACATAAACAATACATACTTTTAACCATTGCCATTTTACACAAAAAAATAGTTCATTTTTTCATCCAAAGTCTGAAATCTGCTCCAAACTGGCAGAGGATTGGCTGTAGATTTCTTAAGAAGCTCTAAACCCCATTGACAATTAGAAACGACTGAATCTCAGTATTGATTCAGATGGATTAACTGCACAACCTTATTTTTGACAAGTTACTATGACAACTGTAGCAGTTTAATACTTATATAGTCAGAATAATTGAAAATGTTCTAAGGAATAGAAATTGAGTTCTTGAGATTCAAAGATGCAACTTGAAGTACATGATCAAAGGTCAAAGGTCAAAGGTTGGACACACCCTCTCATTTAATGTTTTTTTTCTTTATTTTTACTACTTTCTACATTTTACATACACACAGAAGACATCATTATATGAAGCAAGATATATGGAATTATGTAGCAAAGAAAAAAAGTTAAACAACTCGACTAATTGTTTTAATATATATTTCAGATTAAAATCTTCAAAGTATCCCCCCTTTGCCTCGAAAAATATTCAGCAGTTATTTAAATTTTTTCTTTAGTACATAATTCCATGTATCTTGCTTCGTGTATCTGGTGTCTTCCGTCTGTATCTAAAAGGAGAAATAAAACATTGAATGAGATGGTGTGTCCAAACTTTTGCTGGTAGCATAAATCGTAGTAAAGTTTATAAAAAGTTCCTAATACTACTTTCCAATCTCATGGGGAGCAGATCCCACCAGAAAGCCTCGGTACTGCTGCTGCTGATGGGACAGCTGGCCTGGGATCTTGGATGTGCCCAGTGGAAGTCTGCTTGGCTCTAGGCTCCCTGGCAGAGCCGCTCTCCCCCGCGCTCCTGGCTCCTCTTCCCCAGACTATAGCGCTTCTTCTGGGCTCCATCTCCGTATCTGCGGGCTGTCTGCTGCTTTACCTTGGGAGACTGTGGGAGAACTGGAGGTTTGAGTTGCTCTTTCTCAGCAGCTGTCACCCAAGGCTGCAGCGTTCTGCTCGGTTTCATGGCCTTCGTCCCTGTCATGGATCTTCTTGTGCAGTCAGAGGAGTGTTTCTGTTTTGGAAAGTTACAAATGCTCATGTTTATGTTGCGGTGAGGTTTTCAAAAGAACTGGCTGGGAATCTGTTTTGATATTCAAGGAGACTTAACAGCTGGAGTGAACGAGTCTGATAAAGTAGGCAGATGTGGTTGTTTAATTAATGCTACCGTGACAACAAATAACTCACAACGGTGCTTGGGATTATGCAGATAACACTGAGCTGCAATGTGTTTCTTGTGCATAAAATGAAGGAATAATAGCGTTGGAATGGTTTTAATAACTTTATTTTTTAGTTACGCCCACTGAATTTAAATTTGGAACTTTGCTGATGGAGGATAAGGCACCTGCTGGTCTCCATGGAGATGTTATTGCTTTGCCTGAAAGGTTTCACAGTACGACATTAACTTAAAATAAACACGCATTCTTACTGCGAGCGACGTCCACGGATTTCACCTGTAACTTAGCCCGGCGGTGTCACCTGCTTGTCTCCGTGGAGATGTCATTTGCCTGAAAGGTTTCACAGTACGGCATTAACTTAAAATAAACCCGCGTTCTCGCTGCGAGCGATGTCTCCTCTCCACAGATTTCGCCTGTAACTCGGCCCGGTAGCGTCACCTGCTCGTGGCCGCGGAAATAGACACGTTTAATGCGATACTGTGGAACATTCCAAGCGAAGCAATAACGTCAGACCAGCAGGTGGCAGACCCTCCACCATGTTTAATACTTTCTACATTTTATATACAAGCAGAAGACATCAAATATATGAAGTAAGATATATGGAAGTATGTAGTATAGAAATAACTACTAAATGGTTGTCGACAAAGCAAAGGGCGGCGACTTTGAGGATTTGAATTTAAAATATAAAAAACATATTTAGCAGAGTTATTTACCTTTTTAGCTTTTTTCCTTTAGCTTCTGTATGTATCTAAAATGTAGAAAGTAGTAAAAAATACAGGTAAAAAACACTGAACGAGAGGGTGTGTCCAAACTTTTGACTGGTAGTGTAGATAATGAAAGTTTCAGGTCAGTATGGAATGGCGTAGTGCGGTCCAGATGTTTTAATACAGACGGACAGGAGCAGGGGCAGGGGCAGGAGCAGGAGCAGGAGCTAGCTCTGAAGATTAGACATGTTTGCATGAAAGGAAAACCCGACAAAGGTGATGATGGACCAGTCTGGCACTGCCTCACCTCTCAGCAGCCCACGTCACTGCAGCACACACACCATTCAGGCTCCGAATCAAAGACGGCTCGCATTTGTATTCACAACACACCGTGTACCACTTCAATGACAAAGTACAACCCCAAAGCTTCAACTTCCTTTCCTGCATACTTGAGATACAGGTACTGTCCCAGTGTACGCACAAGATACTGCGAGGAAAAGGCTCCGAGGTCCACAAACAAAAATGGGACTGAAGTAGAGGGAGTACAAGAAACGGAGTATTGGTGGGCGTTTGAAGATGGCATTTAGATACTGGAGCATTGGAGCGTTATGTGAGGGAGGATGTAATGAAAGTGGTCGGCCTGAGCCAGGGAGAGAATAGAAAACAGGCGGTAGTACTGAGGACACTGGGCAGGGGGCGATAGAAGCCTGCGCAACGACAAATTGATGAGAATTAACAGGGATTTGTAGGCGGACGTGGTCTTTTTGGGTGACTTTTGTGTACCGTTGTTTTGAATCGCGAACTGGCGGAGGATACGGCACCTGCCTGTCTCCATGGAGATGTTATTTGCATGAAAGGTTTCACGGTATGACATTAACCTAAAATAAACCTGCGTTCTCACGGTGAGCGGCGTCTCCTCTCCACAGAGTTCACCTGTAACTTGGCCTGGTAGTGTCACCTGCTTGTATCCATGGAAATAGACACGTTAAATGCGATACTGTGGAACATTCCAACAGGCGGCGACCCTCCACCAGAAAAGGCAAAAGTCAAAAGTTTGGACTCACCCTCTCATTTAATGTTTTTTTTTCTTTATTTTTACTACTTTCTACATTTTAGAAGACATCAAATATAAGCAAAAACTTGGAACTTTTGTAGAGAAAATAACAGATGAAGTACTAGTGCAATTACTAACAAAACAACATGATGAAATGGGTTTGTACAGCAAACGATTGGAATCCAAGTGTGCAGTGATTAGTCTAATGTTTTTTTTTTACGCCTGATGCCCTTCCCTTTAGCTATCGAGTTCCTGTCTCGCTCAGATCTGCCAAACACACTAAACATATTGCCTGATTAATATGACTGATAACGAATTGGTATGTTGTTAAAATCAAATGCCATTCTGTCTGCCGTTTAAACCGGAGGATACAAACAGATCGATAGTGTAACTTGCTGCGCTGTAAAGAACGATGAGGGAGCACAAAAGGGAGGGTCTGATCAATTATTCAAGCCATTCTGACCATTTGATTCTTGTGGACATTTTAAAACCAATAAAACTCCAAAACGCTGGTTTACTACAGCGAGCAGAGCAAAAATGAGGCTGGATCGAGTCGGCATGACCTTTAATGAATTTTACGATCTTAAAAATACGTTTTACGATTGGGTGGGTTGGTTTGTTGTGTCTACAGTCTGTACTATCCACTTTCGATTAGAGATAGAAGACTGTTTAGACCAACACATTTAGTCCTTTTGTTTAAGAGACGTTGCGCTCATAGACTGTATAAGGAAGTCGACTAAGTGAGCGTGACGTCACCCACAGCGTTCGGCTCCAGTCAAATGAAGCTCGTCGAGGCTGGAGCAGTTATAGCGGCCAATTTGGAGCCGAGTTCCATATTTGGAATTCCGATCGCGAGTGTCCTATCAACCAAACAGCCAATACGAAGTGAGGCTGTTGAAGGTAACGCCCCTACCCGCCTGCGCCGCTGGTTTAGCAGGGAGCGGGCGCTTAGCAACGCTGTCAATCAAACCTGTTGTTAACGCTAACAGGAGGAACGCGGGGAAAGAAGGTGCCTGATGTTTCTGTTATTAACGTTCATAAATTGAGTTACGGACACAATAGCGAAATAAAAATACCAGGATCGTGTAGAGCGGGTTAATACGAACATTTAAGACCAAAATGACGAGGCTCACTGCGGCAGTTACAGCAGTTCAACAGAAATTGAATTGGAGCCAGAGCCGATGGAAGCGCGTCCTATTTGTAACAGGGCGGCTAGCAGGTTAGCTACGTCCATTTATATATACAGTTTATAATTGCGCTACACCATTTTCTTTGTTAATGTAACCTGGCATATTGTGTCCATAGACTAATTTCACCATCCCTTTAAGTGCGTGGCGGCTCGTTCCCACCGCAGTGCGTTCATACAGAGCCGTTATGGCGTGCGAGCGTGTGTAAGGCTGTATTTATGGCAGTATATAATTGCTCGACAAATTGTCTTGTTCGTTGATGATGGACTTTTTGTAGTCATTATCCTCTAATTGAATTTTAAATGACCACCATAGAGCGAAATGTGAATAATTACATTCAGGGGAGGTGAGCACGAGCTCCCAGTGCCTTACAATGTGCCGGCTTTGTGCCGCTCTGGGCATTCAGAGGCGCTCGACGAACAGATTTACATTTCCTGGTGGGATTTTATCATTGTCGACATGTTTTATTGATAGATCATTTTGAAAAGTGTTGATGTATACGTGATGACTTGATAAAGCGGTTGACCTTCACGGCGTAGGCTCCATTTTGTGTTGGTTTGTAACGTCGATTTTCTTTCTACAAATTCGCTATTTAAGTTACTTGGCCAAAGGAACGGTGTTTACAGTCGAAGATTAAATAGTTCAGTAGGGAAGCGTTGTCTTTTATACAACAAGTGGGAGGAGTTAATGCAGAGTTGATCTATTTTTAGGGGGGTCTTTTGGTCGGGGGGGATTATGCTGCCTTCACTCTATGGGTCCACTTTTAGTTGTGCCCAGACTATGAAACAGCGCCCTCTGCCTGTCAGATCCTTTCAGTCTTTAACGCAGTTTAAGACTAGACTGAAAACCCACCTCTCCTCCCTGGCATTTAACACTAGACAGGATATACAGGTGTTTTATTGTACTTTTCCTATGTATTGTGTTATCTGTATATTTGTTTTTCGATGACTTTTATGTGAAGCACTTTGGTCAGATGAGGTTTTTTTTTTAAATGCTTCAGTTTTATAATATGTTGTGCATTTTTTTCCCCTTTCAAAATATATAATATGTTGTTTTTATGTTAATTTTTATGGCGACTGTCCTAATTTCATCATTTTGAAACCCATGGACAGCGTGAATGTGTAACTCTTTTTGCAACAGGTGAACTTGTTTTGTGGGTCCACACAGTTTGTAAAATAATTTGTACCATTGCTAGACAGATCCAAAAAGGTTATGAAACGTCTCAAATCTTTGCCCTTTTTGAATGATGGAGAGATGTTGTGGTGCAATAGATTTTGAACTTCACCCGATAGAAAAAAGTATTGGTTTGAATCCAGGGTTTATTTATAAGTCTTGCCTTTTGCAGAGAAGATTTTAATTCTAGCATATTCCCCTCGGATATTACCCATTTCCACTGAAGACATTGAACAAACTGTGAGCCAAAAATCTCATCTATAACCCTGACCGCACCCTTCATTTGTGCATATGCAGCCAGACGGAACGGCCCGTGTCACGACTTCAATTCCTATAAGCAGCGCACATTCATCACGCGGGCTTTTAATTTGTGTTATGCTGCCGTCTCGTCCAATCAGGGCCCAGCGCCTGATTCACCGTGACAACAAGAGCACAAACAAATCCTATATGATTACTCCAAGTCAATGCAGCAGATCTGTCAGGTCAAGGTTAACGCCCTGGTTTATCAACACACATATGTAAATATATATGTACAGTGATTCATGACTAAAGTGACATTATACTAAGAAGAAAAATACATGTTTTCACCTTGTAAAGGAAAATTAAAATATTGTGGGATCATTTTACCTTTTAGAAATCACTTGGTCTTGTGATGTGAAGATAGATGCAATCAGACTAAACAGTTGGCTTTCAGATCCCTCTCCTCTGAAGTGTTTCGCACCTTGTATTGTTTTAACTCCACATGATCATGAAGGCCACCAGGAGCTTGTCTGACCACACCTCAGGAGGAGTGTCACATCCTCACTTTGAAATATATGTCCTCTGGTCATCTCAAACTATATAAACTTGGGGTCTGACCCTGGAGGAGATGCTGTTGGCAACTCGGTCGGGCCTATTTCTTACAAGAAATAAGCTCTTCGTCTTTGTTTCAACATTCACCAGAGCCTACAGAATGAGTCTTATTCCACAACAACCTTAAACAGCCATCTTGGTTTGTCAACTTTGTGATTGGGGTCAGGACCTGCCTCTGGCCATTTCTGCAATACCAATCTGCTAAAACAACAGAGGCTAATGTTTTTGAGGTTGTCTTATTTCATGTTTTGTACAGAAATTTCAATAAACCTACACTGCAAGTCGAAAAAGTTGGGATCCCAAAACCAAACATTGTGTAAAGCAATTTTGTGCCATTTTACGTAACTGTATGAATTGGTATTTGAATGTTGCCTCCAACTTTGAAAAATATTTTTGGGCATATTTTTTTTTATATATTCTGCCTCTAGTGGTTTCTGTACACAAATCCCAGAAGTGCATCCAAGCATTTTTTCTCTATAGAAAGGCACAAATTGCTTTTATATTTCTCTGATCCGTTCAAACTTCAAAATCATTTGTCAAATGTGAGCGGCTTGTTCCCATTTTACAATTTCAAATCTTTGTAAACCTTGTGCCGTTTATATTCATCACTGAACTGGCTCTGACAAGTGCACTTTGCCACACCATGGTAACCAGCTTTGTATTAAGTCACATTTTACGCACAGCATGTTTTCTGTTTACACCTCCCGCAGTATTATCGCTCTCTATCATATTTAGTGAAGACAGATGTGAGAATAAATGACTCTAATAGGTTTTGTTAAATCATATTAGAACAATAAACCACTGCCTAAAAGCACTAAGTGGGAAATTGAGTCAAGATATTGCTGGGTCTTGTTCGTACACAATTCTTCATTAGATCCAAGTTAGTCTGGCAAGGTTTAATTACTGAAATCATTTCTACACAAACAACTCTACAAATCTGCAGAAAGAGACATGGAGATGTTTAAGTGTTGGTTCCCGTAATCTCATGAAAAGTGCAAAGTAAACTGACTTCGGAATAGTCGTTTTGGTCATTAGAAACGGGTCATACGAAGCTTTTCTTGTAAATATCACTGGATTCTTGTACATAATGATCATACCAAAAGTCCCCAAGTTCTTTTGCTCATTTTTCATTTTTTTCTCGGAGTATTTATAGATATCATCTCATTTTTCCAACGATGTCTATGAGTACTTCATTCTGGCATCTTTAAAACGGTGATCCTTATGCACAAAAATTCAGGATGCTCCCGTTCGGGTTTGACCGTGTTTTCTAACGCGTCTTCTCCTTGTCTTCTCTCGAACAGCGATCCAAAATAGCAGTGTATGAGAAGATGTGGTCTTACATGAAATCCGCTGAGCCCTCAGTGTTTGTAAAGACCACTCCGGACGGCGTTGCCCGAGTCCGAAAGTCAAAGGGCAAATTCGCCTTCCTCCTGGAGTCCACCATGAACGAGTACATCGAGCAGAGGAAGCCGTGCGACACCATGAAAGTGGGCGGGAACCTGGACTCCAAAGGCTATGGCATCGCCACGCCCAAAGGCTCCGCATTAAGGTGGGTGGAATAATATAACAATATCCTCCATGTTGTTATAGTATTCCACCTACCCTGATGTCCCCCGTCATGTCCTGCTGATGTCATGTCCTTCTGATGTCCCCCATCATGTCCTTCTGATGTCATGTCCTTCTGATCCCCCCGTCACGTCCTTCTGAAGTCATGTCCTTCTGATCTCCCTGTCACGTCCTTCTGATGTCATGTCCTTCTGACCCCCCGTCACGTCCTTCTGATGTCATGTCCTTCTGATGTCCCCTCTTCATGTCCTTCTCTTTTGTTTTGTTGTGGACGACGAGGTAACGGTAGTATGTCTCACACTGCACTTGGGAGGTGTTTCTATAGATTCTACATTTTACACACGAGAAAAGCTAAATGCTAAATGCTAATGTAAACGCGCAGTCCACATAATGAGGATAAAGCTAACAGAGCATTTCATATTTGTGTCTCTTCTCTCTCCTTGGATCTGTCCCTCTGTCTTGTGTGCTGTCTTACCTGACTGCTGTGTTGTCTGGTTTAATTTACCGGTTCAATGCTTTTTCTATTTAGCCTTTAAAAGCTGCGCTGTCACTTGTGACCAATGTTAATTGCATGATGTTTGTTGTTGTTAGTTTCTTCTCAATGACGAGTGTCCCCATCCCGCACACTTCAGTTTGAACAACGTGACCCTCATGCCACCTTATCCAAGATCTGACACTGTCTTTACCTTATACTCGTATCTTTATGAAATTCTCAAACAATTTGTCCTCTTTAGACATTTGAATAATGAGCAGCCTAAGCCCCTTAACAATGACAGTGGTAGTCCATTCTACCATTAGCATTCATTATGGTGCTTACTTTGCATTAGGACCTGTTGCATTTTCTTACAAGTTATGTTTTATCGTTTCAAGAAATGCTGTTAACCTGGCAGTGTTAAAACTGAATGAGCAAGGCCTCTTGGACAAATTGAAAAACAAATGGTGGTACGACAAGGGAGAGTGCGGCAGCGGGGGAGGTGACTCCAAGGTCAGCCTCGATGTCACCACGATCGGGTACCATAGTGTAGAGTAATCGGCGAGGCTGTTGCAACTCACCAAATCAACTGAACCAATCAACTGACCGAGTCAAACTTAACAAACTCCAGAATCCAGAACACCTAAACATGTGTTATTGTACTGAGCAGTTTAATTAACCAGGCCACTTCACTTTAGATCAAACTAATGAGCTTTTGTCCAACCAAAAAGAGCTTGTGTCCAAACTG
>JACM01046349.1:0-25330 GCA_000787095.1 Periophthalmodon schlosseri | reverse complement strand
GGGAGAGTGAGGGGGGGAGGAAGGGCGAGGTCTGAGGGCATAAGGCGCAGCGTGATTGGTCTAACAGGTATCCGCATTTCAAGCTCCGCCCCTGCAGCCAGGTGTTTGTGATCAGAAACACCTGGCTCTAATCGGGGCAGTTCTGTGTGATGTCAACGACTACTTTGAAATTGGATAGGCCACTGGAGCCAGCACAAACTTAGATGTGGGCGTTTTTGACCAGAAAGCTGCAAATTTACCTCGTCTGCACTTAAGTTGCCAAAAAAAAAAAAATGACTAGAAACAGTAGATAGTGCTACTCCACTTTAAGTAGCGCAGGGCTGAAACGCGCTGACATAGATCTGTGGGAACTTAGGTACACGCCCCATCGTTTCAACGAGATTTCTGTTAGCGAATATCAACAATTTGAAATACTTTTTACTTTGCGACTGGACGGAGATGCTTTTCCCTTGTGTAGAGTGGGTCGCTCTGCGGTTCTTGGTCAGCTATGAAATAAATGGATTTAACCAAACAGGAAAGCAGAAACACTCGGAGCTCCAAACCAAAGAATATCATTATTTCACAACACGATTTAGGTCCCAAAACCACCTACAACGATCATTTTCAGAGCCTGTGTAGCCTAAGTCGACCGCTGAGGCATAAATAAACAATACGGAAACTGTTGCCTGTCGCCCAATGCGTTTGATCAAAGCGAAGAGCGAGCTTATTTTGAATGTTGTGTCTCTATTGTCAGACCAAACAAAATGTCCGCCGCGGTTTTGGACTGGTCATCAATGAGTCCCAGAGGCGATGGGCTTTATTAAATGTGCATTGGAGACAGAGGCTTCTCACCACAAGACAAATAAAAAGATGGTTTGTCTTTTATAGTGACAAGTCAGTAGTAGAATAACTCCAAATGTGCTGAGCAATCAGAGCTGTGTTCCAAAATGTCATTTATTTGGACTCTCAGAGCTTGACAATTTTGTGGGTCTTTAAAACCACAGTACGAAACATTTTAGCCCAAAATAGACTCAATTGAAAGCTTTTTCATTTCGGTTGTTTTTATTGCTCTGAAAAACATGGATCCTTACTGTGAGCTTGCATCTCCACAAACCTGACTCTTACTTGGGCTGGAGGAGGTTCTTCTCCTGCTTCTCTCCGTGGAGGTGGGATTGTTAAGTGATGATGTCCCTTCCGGGTCCGACTGGCAACTTCACAGCTGAATTCCAGCTTTGTTTTCATCAAACAAGAGACAATTATTTAAACAACATTTAAAACTTCATATTTTTGTCATTCCTGAGTCTGTCGACGTAAAATAAGAAGTGACAGATAAAACCCACTTTAGAATAATCCAGACGTAAAACTCTTTGGAGCTGTTTCCCTTCCAGATCAAAATAAATGACAACACAGCGAACGCGAGTATCGAATCGTGACACCTTTATCAAACAATTCGATGTTATATAGAATATTGTTACATCTAATGCTTAACCACAAATTGTAATTTCCTATATAGATAATGTAGTAATAATCTAGCCCAGGGGTCGGCAACCCGCGGCTCCGGAGCCGCATGCGGCTCTTTCATCCTTATACTGCGGCTCCGCGTGGCTTGGGAAAATAAATTATGAGTATTTAATTGAAGTGTATTTTATTTGTGTTAGTTATTTTTTAAAATTATAGTTTAAATTGGAAGATTACCGTGATCTTGAAATATTAAAATAAAATATTTTAAATATTTTAAGCCGGTTTACCTGCCAAAACGCGAGAAATATGCATTTGGAGTCCTGTCGATCTTCAGATCCACATACGTGAGCCGTTATTCTACATCATGAACTATGTTAAAAACAAACAGCGCTCAGGCCTCACAGTCCTGCGTAAAGATGAAAATGACTTCAGCTCGATTTGCAGACGCTGTGCAGAGGTTCAGAGCAGACGTAGCACTTCATCGATTCATAAGCAACACACTATAGTTGTTTATACAAAGTGTAAAAGTAAAAAAAAACAATACATACAGTGTTATCTTCATTTTAGATGTCAAAAACTATTTGCGGCTCCCAGTGTTTTGTTTTTTTTTGTTTGGCCAAATGGCTCTTTGGGCGTTGAAGGTTGCTGACCCCTGTTGCTGACCCCTGATCCGGCCGAACCAAGATTAACTGTGTGTATGTCTCACTAACTGCTAGTCACGCTAACGCTAGCTTAGCCTAGCCTAGCTTCTTACCTCCACCTTGTACAGTCTTTGTCACACTTTGTTAGTGTTAAACGACTGCCATCCCTTTATAATGTGAGATATGTCGTGGCAAAAAAAAGAGGAAACTGTAAATATGTCCATTTTCAATCAGCTGATGGACCCGGAAGTGACATCACACTTAAAAACTCAACTGACGTTACTCCGCCCCGCCCACTTTTGCCTCTAAATGCGACCGAAGTGCTCTTTCTTCGTGGTGCCACTTCCTTTTAAGAGGGAATCCCATTCATTTCACTGCAAAATAACACAACCCCAATGAGCCCACGGCAACTTCCGGAATAAATAATGAATAATGTTCCACAGTACGGCATAAAATCTTCACGAAAAACGTTCCAGAGTATGGTTTTAACTTCCTGTTTCCATGAAAAGTAACTACAACTGTTACTTTACGATTTGGAAAATGAAACCCATGTTTTGGATGTGAGCGGAGTGAAGAGCTGGCACTATTTCGGCCTCCATAAAAAAGGATAAACTCATCATCTTTTTTCCCGTGGGATTTTTTCACAGCCGTATTCCGAAATTTCGCCACAATCTGACAGAGCGGATGTGCGTCCGGAGCGGGAAGCGTTTGTCAAAGCGGTGAATGACGCCGTCTGTTCTCACCACGTCTGACACCGGATCAGTTTGATACATCGCACCGGCGTCACTCGAGACGCATTGCGCAAGTTTGAAGTTTTTGACAATAATGACGCAGAGAAAACGTGACGGTCATAAAATCGGAGGTAAGTCACGTCGTCTTTGCGGCGTTCGGTCGCGTGAGGGTGACGTCCTCCTGATTCTGACCCTCACGTCTGAACAGCAGCCTCACATCTGCGGCGCAGATCTGAGTCTTTCATGGCTCATCTGAACGACATCAGCCGACGGTTCACCAGAGAGTCACAGGGAGAACAAGGAAACCCGCGGCATCCTCCGGGCTCCTCGCTCACTCAGGCCTGACTCCTCTGCTCCTCCTCCTCCTCCTGCTCACCCTTCTCCTCCTCCTGCTCGCTCTCCTCTTCCTCCTCCCCCTCCTCTTCCTCCTGCTCCTCCCCATTCTCTTCCTCCTGCTTCCTCTCCACTTCTTCCTCCTGCTTCCTCTCCTCCTGCTCCTCCTCCTGCTCCCTCTCTTCTTCCTCCTGCTTTTCCCTCTGTCCTTCTGTCCTCTTCCTCCTTCTCCCTCTCCTCTTCCTCCTCCCCCTCCTCTTCTCCTGCTCCTCCCCCTCTCCTCCTCCTTCTGCTCATCCTCCCCCTGCTCCCCCTCCTCCTCTTCCTCCTGCTCTTCCCTCTGTCCTCTTCTCCTTCTCCCCTCCTCCTCTGCCTCCCCCCTCCCGCTCCGCCTCCTCCTCAAGACAAATCAAAAGCGTGGAGGCAGGAGGACGATGTGGGATTGTTTTTAATGACCCTTAATCACTTTGAGTTACATAGTTTTGTATGAAAAGTTCTTTATAAATAAAGTTTGATTTGATGATTTGATTGTCCCAAATACAGTGGCACAGAGTTTCTCCCTGTGTCTGGGCGGAGTTTGCGTGTTCTCCCTGTGTCTGGGCGGAGTTTGCGTGTTCTCCCTGTGTCTGGGTGGTTCTCCAGTTTCCCCCATGAACCCAAAACATGTCGGGTCAAATACAGGTCAATAGGTCAAATGCTCCAGCTGAAGACGTCCTGACCAAGACCAGCTGAAGATCTGGAGATGGGATGGGTCAAATGCACCTTTCCTACAGTAAAGTGCACCGTAAACAAGTAATTCTCCACATGTCAAGAATTGTTAGAATCTTTTTACAACTTGAGGCATTTCAGTGTCTTGGACAACTCTTCAGTTTGTGGTGTGAGTTCATTTTATCCACTTTTCTGTTCTATCCCTTGGATTATTTCTTGTTTAGAACTACAGTGAAAACTGTGTAGTCCATTTGTAAACCTGGATTAGTCCTAGACTGGACCTGGAATAGTCCTGTTATAGACCTGGTTTAGATCTGGTTTAGATCTGGTTTAAGTCTGATTTAGACCTGGTTTAGACCTGGTTTAGACCTGGTTTAGATCTCAGAGCCTTCTCTTTGCTTGTACTCGGTGTGAACAGTGTGGGAGCCTCTGGGAGCCTCTGGGAGCCTCTGGGAGCCTCTGGGAGCCTCTGGGAGCCTCTGGGAGCCTCTGGGAGCCTCTGGGAGCCTCTGGGAGCCTCTGGGAGCCTCTGGGAGCCTCTGGGAGCCTCTGGGAGCCTCTGGGAGCCTCTGGGAGCCTCTGGGAGCCTCTGGGAGCCTCTGGGAGCCTCTCTGTCACTTTATATTTTCACACAGAATCTTCAAATGAACTTTTGGTCGGACGTAGAACACTTGAGGAGAGCTTCTGCCAGCTCCATGTTCTCTGCAAATCTCCAGAGGCCAGAGTAATGCGTTTTGGATGGACTTGAGACAGAATTCCTCCTTTTTGTCTGGTTCCGTAGATTTTACTGGTTTGCTGGTATGCACTAACCAGGCAGATAATTGTTTAGATGTTTCTCGTAAGTCTTAAGCTCTGGACCTCTAGAATAAACACGTGCTTCATCAGTAAAGAATGGACTCTTTTCCACTGGGAGAAATCAGCGATGCTTTTACCCAAATAACGAATCATTATCTTAACTATCTTTTGAACATCTCCCAAACTACAGTGTTCAGAAGGACGTGAAGTTTTTCCATATTCCAGCTTTTTTTTTTTTTTTTAAAGATGCCCACACATTTGGTTTGATATTAAAACTTAGACCAATGATGGGTTGGTTTATATTTCAGGACCAGCAAAAATATATCTCGAAAACATGAAAAAACAGAACCAGTTCATTTCAAACCGTTTGCAGTGGTCCAAAGTTCTTCCTCACTCACCTTAAGCTTTCAGAACATCCTAATTATTCACCACGATGAGTTTTTAAGCACTTCACACAACAGGGAATAGTAGAGCGATGTTTTACCGCGACTGTAAAGCTAGCAACAACTAGCATGCTAACGCGCACTACCAGGTTATCGGACAGTAAAATGCTCAGCACCCAAACGTAATGTGTTATCGCTCTGAAGGGGGAGTGACTTAGCGCAGAGAGCAAAGGGAGAGGAGACTGAGAGCGTCAAAACCGAAAGTGAAACTTATAAAACAAAAGATTCTCAAAACAATAAAAGGAAACATGTTGATCTAAATATGTTATGTGTTAACAGTTAATACCCCATAGAAGTAAAATACACCTCTTTAATACCCCATAGAAGTAAATACTCCTTTTTAATACCCCATAGAAGTAAATACCCCTCTTTAATACCCCATAGAAGTAAATACTCCTTTTTAATACCCCATAGAAGTAAATACCCCTCTTTAATACCCCATAGAAGTAAATACTCCTTTTTAATACCCCATAGAAGTAAATACCCCTCTTTAATACCCCATAGAAGTAAATACTCCTTTTTAATACCCCATAGAAGTAAATACCCCTCTTTAATACCCCATAGAAGTAAATACTCCTTTTTAATACCCCATAGAAGTAAATACCCCTCTTTAATACCCCATAGAAGTAAATACTCCTTTTTAATACCCCATAGAAGTAAATACCCCTCTTTAATACCCCATAGAAGTAAATACTCCTTTTTAATACCCCATAGAAGTAAATACCCCTCTTTAATACCCCATAGAAGTAAATACTCCTTTTTAATACCCCATAGAAGTAAATACCCCTCTTTAATACCCCATAGAAGTAAATACTCCTTTTTAATACCCCATAGAAGAAAAATACCCCTCTTTAATACCCCGCAGCAGTAAAATACACCCTCTTTAAGCCAATTTAACAGCTCTAGTTGACTCATATTTTTGGCTTGGCTTTTGATTTCACTTTCGCTTTTCTTGTGTCTATTTTTATATCCTCATTTTTAAAAAAGTCCTGCAGTGCAACTCAATTTAAGCAAACAAACAAATAATTTTAAAAAAATATATACATATATAAAATTGTACCTCTGAGCTGTTGTTTCAGTGACAGTGGTTTTTCGAGGTAGAGTTTGATTCTTGGTTTTGATGGATGACCTGTCAGTTCTTGCGCTGGCGTCTCCCGGGGGAAGCGTTTCGGAGCTGGAGAGTGGGAACAGGGCCAATTAGCGAACTTGAACTCCGGAGGTCGCCGAGCAGAAAGTTCACGACCTCTTCTCGGTGAGGTCGCGACCCCGACCGGGAACAAACACACACCTCTTCCAGCGAAACGGGCCGGGAGGGGAATGCCCACTTTGGACCTGGTTTAGTCACAGTTAAATGACTTTTTATGTGTCTTCAAAACGTGAAAAACAGAATTAGCTCATTTTGCAGTGGTCCGAAGTTATTCCTCACTAATCTTATGCGTTCGGAGCATCCTGAGTATTCACCAGGATGAGTTTATAAGCACTTTTCACAACTTTCAGAGACCAGAGCGGAGTTTACGATCACGGTATTGCCATTAGTGGAAGAAGTTTTCTATTTTCTTGATGGAAAAAATCTACAGTACCCTTTTAAAAATGTACTTAAGGAGTAAAAAATAAAAGTATTTCACGCAGATTTTTGAGTAGAGTAAAAAGTACAAGTATTTCGGCCAAGTTCTGAGGTCTTATAAAGCTTCAAATGTAGTGATTTTGATAAAGATTCGTGGTTGTAGCTGTTTTTATTTGTATATTTTGTTTTGCCTCAAATTATGAACGTGTTAAAAATAAACCCTCAGCCTTTTCAGCAGGTCTCAATCTATAATAAAAAATACTTTTACTTTCTAGTCCTGTTCAAAAACGTAGTGGAGTAGAAAGTACAGATACTTCTCTCAAATGTAGTGAAGTAAAAGTAAAAATTATCCACTGTAAAATGAAGTAAAGTACAGATACCTAAAAAAAATCTACTTAAGTACAGTACTTTACTACATCTGGGTATTGCTAACAACAACTAGCATGCCAACTGTGCACTTTCTATTTCTCGGACATGAAAACGCTTTATAATTAGATGCAGACGGCACGCAGCGGACTTATTTTGACCTCGAGAGCTGCTTATGCAATATATCTGTACTGGGACAAGACACATTTAGCTCAAATTCATGGGAAAAATCCGTTAACATTGTGGCTAACAGTTACGGAATTACCCATGTGCACTTTAAGGTCTGTAGAAAGGTCATGACCCCAACCAGGAACAAACCCACACCTTTTCAAAATGACGGGGGGATCAGGAACTTGGAGGGAACGGAGGGAAAGAAAGAGAGAGAGAGAGAGGGGGGAGGAGAGGAGAGAAAGAGAGAAAGAGCGTTGTGTCCATGTGTTGTCCAGATGGGTTTTGGGAGCTCTGAGTTTCCCCCGCAGAGAGCAGATTGTTCCCAGCCCCGGGTCGATTCGAGGCTAAACCTGACACCTGACAATGTCTTACTCCGCATGAGAGGTAAGCTAGCTGTACTTACCGCTAGCATAGCCCGCCCCGTTTTCCCGTCCCGTACGAAGAAATTACTCTGGAAGCGTGTGGTCTGTGTGCGATTTCAAAGGAGTGTGATTGACAGGCGGGGGAGCCAATCAGAGAGAGACTTTTCGGATATAAACATGGCGTCTTTCCAGTTTTTTCATAATTCGCCAGAACGTTAGCCCACGCGTGATCGTCTTTGAAGGAAGGCCACACATGATGAAGCCCACACGTTGAAATAACTGTAAGAAAATACGGATATTTTTGGATAATGAACCACCCCGTGAATCACAAATTTGAGTTCGGAACAGCATAAACTTTATCAGCAGTAAGCTAGCTGCACTAACCGTTAGCCTAGCCCGCCCCATTTTCCCGTCCCGTACGAAGAAATTACTCTGGAAGCGTGTGGTCTGTGTGCGATTTCAAAGGAGTGTGATTGACAGGCGGGGTAACCAATCAGAGAGAGAGAGGTTTCGGATATAAACATGGCGTCTTTCCAGTTTTATCATAATTCGCCAGAAAGTTAGCGTTCGCGTAATCGTCTTTGAAGGAAGGCCACACATGATGAAGGCCACACGTTGACATAACTCTAAGAAAATACAGATATTTTTGGTTAAAGATCATGAATCACAAATTTGAGTTGGCAACGACATAAATTATTATCTTATCAGCGGTAAGCTAGCTGCACTTAGCCCACCACATTCTCCTGTCCCAAACTAACAAGTTACTTTGGTCTGGAAATGAAAATAGCTTCTTTCCGGTTTTATCATAATTCACCAGTAAGTTGTATTAATAGCATTCATGTTCTTGGATATGGAAACGTTTTCTGCCAAACTATGGAATATTATAGCCAAAGGAACGACATTTCCAAAGAGTCAGGTCTGTGGAGGTGCGAGCCCGCTGACAGTAAGGACGCATGTTTTTATATGTTTTTCAGCGCAATAAAAACATTTATAATGAAAAAAAAAAAACATTCATTTCAGTTTATTTTTGGGCAAAAAAGTTACGCGCTATGGCTTTAAATATTTGTTAGGAAATAAAAATCTCTTCCTCGCCAAAACTCTCGTCTCATTCAGAACTAAAGCTAGAACTTCTTTGACCTGAGATAAATGACAGTTTGGTGCTTCCGTTGTCGATTCTGCAGAAATCCACTCTGTTTCTCAGTCGTCTGCGTTGTTTTATTTTATTTTTTCACCGGTGAGTCGCCACGTTTGTTCTGACACGATCGGCGCATGCGTCTCTCTGATTGGTTAATCCGACTGTCAATCTCTCCCTCTGGAATCAGGACAGGACAGTATGATAAAATCTAGAAGGTGAACCCAAGCCCCGGGGTCTTAAAAGGCATTTTTTTAAAACAACAGATGGATTTTAAGCTAAGAAAAAGTTTATGATCTGAAAATGGGTAAAAATCACCACAAAATTCAACCTTTGTGAAAGCTGTAGGTGCCCTGTCAGTCCCTGTCAGTCCCTGTCGCCACACGAGCAGTTTGTGATTACATTTCGCTCTATGAGAAAAATCCTTTCTGGGCAGGAGGGATTTTTTCGTTGTAGTACCAATGCGTGGCCACTAGTCCAACTCGAGACGGCTCTAAGCAGCAAAACCCAATCTAGTTATTTTAATAGATCCATTCTCCGATTATGCGACGTCAGAAACCTTTACCGCGTGATCAGTTCTAACCAATCATACAAAGCTAACTTTTCGGCGCTTTGAGGATTTAAACATTTTAATAGCTCACGTTGTGAAAATAGAGAAGAATCCCTACAAAATCCGACCTTTGTGAAAGCTGGATGCCCTGCCAGAACACGGGCAGTTTGAATTCACAAAAAATGCGTTGCGCTCTATGGGAGAATTCTTTCTCCCGGGAGCTGCAGTACCCGGAGCGGCCACTAGTCGATCTCGTCCCGGGACAGAAGGGGAGCGTCTTATCCGGGTCTGATTAAAGATACATGTTCCGAACCCACTCGTCTTTGTAAAAGTTTCGTCGAAGTGTGTGGTTCTGACTGGACGGGTTCAGTTTAGTCTTTAGACGTTAAGCTCATAAAAAAACAGATTTTCCGCGCCGGATTAGAGCTAAACGGCTAATTCCCGTCTGCAGTCCTTGATTTAGAGAAATGAATTAAACAATGCAATTCAGACAACAACGAGAAAAATACACACTGCCCCAACCCCCGACCCAAACACACTCACAACCGCACAACACGACCACACACGTATTTACAAAATCATGAGTTAGCTTCATTTTTATAAAGTACGTCTTAACCTACCATGACTAAGGTAAGGATTGTATTGGAACTCCGTTGAATTTGCATGTCCTCCCTGTGTCTGGGCGGGTTTCCTCTTAGTCGACGCGCACACTAATCCTCCAGCTAAGGTACTGCTGACCAAGTTCCCATGATTCAAGATCTCGAGGTGGAATCCGAGCCCTTTGGTTACCCGTGATTCCTGACCGTTTCACACGGGGCCGGAGGAGGCTAACTTACCGTACGCGCTGACACATCGTTAGTCACTGCAGTCACAGGTTCATGCCAGATTTAGTCAAACCTCTTGTGTGAAAAACTGCCTCAGAAAACGTGTAGCTTCACAAATACCACCACATCACTGACACGCCACTGTATGACTATATAGGTAAACGTGGGTAGAATCACACTGAAGCTTTTAAATCAAAATCAATAACATCTGCAGCTTTTTACCATCTGAAAACATTGCAAAAATCAAAGGTTTAAGACAGCTGCAGTACATCCAGAACACTGCTGCTCGGGTCCTGACTAGAACCAGGAAGTACTTCACACGTGCTCCTGTGCTCAGGTCTTAGAACCAGGAAGTACTTCACACGTGCGTCCTGTGCTCAGGTCTAGAACCAGGAAGTACTTCACACGTGCGTCCTGTGCTCAGGTCTAGAACCAGGAAGTACTTCACACGTGCGTCCTGTGCTCAGGTCTGTGGCTCCTGTGGCTCAGAGAATAGACTTTAAAGCAGCTCTGCTTGTTACAAGTCTCTCCATGGACCAGCACCAAAGAACATCTCCCACATGTTAGAGCCACATGAACCTTCTCACACTCTGAGGACTTCAGGGACAGGCCTCCTTCTGTAGTCCTATAGTCCTGGTTTAGTCCTGGTTTACTCTCCCTCAAACTTCAGGGACCGGCCTCCTGCTGGTGCCCAGAGTCAGGACTAAACGTGGAAATCAGCGTTTTTACTCTCCCTCAAACTTCAGGGACCGGCCTCCTGCTGGTGCCCAGAGTCAGGACTAAACGTGGAGAATCAGCGTTTCAGTTTTATGCAGCTAAAACCTGGAACATTCTTCCTGAAGATGTGAAACAGGCCTCTACTTTAACAATGTTTAAATCCAGGCTCAAATGGTTCTGTTTAGCTGCATGTGACTGAAAGGGTTTTATTCTGCCTCTTCTCCTTTAATGTTAATTTTATGATGGTTATTTATTTTTTGATTTGTTTGTATTGTGATTTTAACGTCTTTCTTATTCTGTAAAGCTCTTTGAATTACTTTTCGGATGTTAGTGCTTTGCCTGGAATGTTCCACGGTGTGGCCTTAAATGTATCTATTTTACATTTACTCAATAACATGCTCAAAAATACCTTGAAAAACATCCATCCTTAGTTTGAGCGTCATCACCTCTCCACAGATCTGACCTGGTGGCCTGTCTGCGTGGAGACAGATGTTCAAAGTTTCATTTTAAGTTTATTTCTATGTCACATTTAAAACAACTTGAGCTGATCAAAGAGCTTCACGTGAAAGTCAACAAAAAACAAATATACAGATAGGTAGACCTTTTGTTGACCTTTTGTTGACCTTTGTTGACCTTTTTGACCTTTTGTAGACCTTTTGTTGACCTTTTGTTGACCTTTTGTTGACCTTTTGTTGACCTTTCGTTGACCTTTCGTTGACCTTTCGTTGACCTCCCAAAGGCAGCGATAGAGATGTGATTTTTATGTGATTTTTATGTGATTGTGGAGTGGTCCACACAGCTGCAGAGGGAGGAGCGACTCCGGGGTCACAGCAAACCACAGGAGGAACAGACCGGACACAACGGAGAGAGAGAAGGAGGAAGGGAGGGACGGAGAGAGAGACAGGAGGCACAGACCGGACACAACAGAGAGAGAGAAGGAGGGAGGGAGGGAGGGAGGGAGAGAGAGAGAGACAGGAGGCACAGACCGGACACAACAGAGAGAGAGAAGGAGAGAGGGAGGGACGGAGAGAGGGAGAGAGACAGGAGGCACTGACCGGACACAACAGAGAGAGAGAAGGAGAGAGGGAGGGACGGAGAGAGGGAGAGAGACAGGAGGCACTGACCGGACACAACAGAGAGAGAGAAGGAGAGAGGGAGGGACGGAGAGAGGGAGAGAGACAGGAGGCACTGACCGGACACAACAGAGAGAGAGAAGGAGAGAGGGAGGGACGGAGAGAGGGAGAGAGACAGGAGGCACTGACCGGACACAACAGAGAGAGAGAAGGAGAGAGGGAGGGACGGAGAGAGGGAGAGAGACAGGAGGCACTGACCGGACACAACAGAGAGAGAGAAGGAGAGAGGGAGGGACGGAGAGAGGGAGAGAGACAGGAGGCACTGACCGGACACAACAGAGAGAGAGAAGGAGAGAGAGAGGAAGGGAGAGACAAAGGGAGAGAGAGAGACAGGAGGCACAGACCGGACACAGGTCAACAGAGAGAGAGAGAGAGAGGGAGCTGGATCAGAACAAGTATAAGACACAGACGAGGATACGCAAAAATCTGTGGCATCTTGTTTTCTCCAAACGTTTACGACGTTTTGAGTTTTGTGGGATTCTGACCGAGCCGTGACCTCCGTCGGGGATGACATCAGCTCTGAGATGTGGAGGCGCGTCACAGGAGGTGGCTGTGTTGTTATGTTAGTGTCGGTCCGTTGGGACGACTGAATCATCTCTACATGAAGCTGTGGTTTTTTAAGCTAAACTATGTCTCATATTCTTATTTTTGTTGGTTTTGTTTTTTAAATATCGAAAGTTGAACTCCAAACCCACGACTAAACCGAGCTCAACGGCCGCGTTATAAACGACAGTATGACACAGTGGCTCAGCTGGTAGAGTTTTCATCCTCTGATCCACAGGTTGGCGGTGCGATCCCAGCTCCCACAGATGAATACTGTCCTTGTGTGCTTGGGCAAGACACTTATCCCACCTCGCCCCCAGTGTGAATGTGTGTGAATGAGTGAGTGGTTCCTTCATGTAAAGCGCTTTGTCCGATGTTACACAAAACTGACTCTTGTAAATTTAAGTCATGTTCTAAAGCTGTTACTTCCTCAAAAACAGACCTGGAGTTGTGTTTTGTTTCATTCACACGTTTGAGTAACACTTTATTATTAGTCTGTCTACATCTCCAAAGCGCAAAACGCTTTCAAACTCTAGTTTTCAAGTTAACGGCTCCTTTTACCTTTAGTTCAGTAGTAGATCGGCAATTCCAGGGCTGAAATCATCCAAATGATTCTAGTGAAGGTGTGTGGAGTTTAAAAACACAGTGGAGCACTTCCTGTATTACCACATGATGACATCACAAGGTGGAACAGAGTGTTTTCAGTTTGAGAGAAGAACTCAGCCTAAATCTGCAGGGTTTGTGTGTTAAACATGTGTGAATGAAACAAAACACAACTCCAGGTCTGTTTGTGACAAGGAAACAACATTATAACAAAGATCAGAAAATAACGTAATACGGACACTTAAAGTGAATGTAATTTGAAGGACAAAACATGAAATAATGCACGAAACTACTATTTTTCAGACGCAAAAATGAGCCAAACTAAATCATATTTGAAGGAGCTGCAAGAAACACAAAAGTTCAAATCATTTCATATTATTGACGTAAAGCTCAAGTCACTTCAGACTCGCTCACAGTGGGAAGAGGAACAGCAACTTTTACTCGAGTAAGAGTCCTGTTACTTCAATAAAAAATATTAAACTAGGTGTAAAAGTATGATGTACAAAGTTACTCAAGTAAATGTAACAGAGTAAATGTATCCGAGTACTACCCACCTCTGCATATGAAGTATTTTAACAGTAAGATAACGTATATCTCCCATCTTTCCGTCGTCCGCGGTCACAGAGCTCCGTTCCTGGGCGGCCTCTCGTGTCCTGGCTGCCGTTCAGGAGCCGCGGGGTGAACGGGAGGGCATCAGGTCTAAAAGGCAGGCTGCAGACGTTTACAATAAAAGAGTGTGATAAAGGATCAGATCGTATCTCCAGAACGCAGGGCCGCGGACCCGGAGTCGGGGTCGCGACCCCTGGCTCTTCCTGCGTCTGATATGAAAAGTGCATGTTTGGGTTCGGGCCCAACCACAGAAGCAGATACGAGTCGCAGCACATGGAGGAAGTATGTTTGAAATGTGCGTTGCTCGTGGGGCTCGGGTCAGGTCGGATTACGCAGTTTCTTATTGGGATAAAATCGTCGGGAAACAGATTTTTACACTTAAACATCATTTTGCAACTTAAAACGCTGTATTTGCTAAAGACAACGTACGAACATGTCTAATAACTTTCATTTCTGTCTCTTTTCCTTTTCTCTCCGCACTAACTCACTCCCCCTTCAGAGCGTAAATAAAACCGCCACCATCGGGGGGCGACAGTGGCTCAGTTGGTAGAGTGTTTGTCCACAGAGCTGAAGGTTGGCGGTTTGAATCTTGCCCTCGACATAATCGTCGTCGGTCGAGCGGCCGGATCCGCTGCCCCACGGGTCGGCGGTGCGATTCCAGCTCCCGCAGATGAACGCTGTCGTCGTGTCCTTGGGCAAGACGCTCAAACCAGCTCGTCCCCAGTGTGTGCGAATGGGAGAGCGGTTTCTTGATGTGCCTTGAAGGTGAAAAAGTGTTATATAAAAATGAAAGGGCCCGTATTACGCTATTTTCTGATCTATGTTACGACGTTTCCTCGTCACAAACCTGGAGTTGTGTTTTGTTTCGTTCACATGTTTAACACACAAGTTCTTCTCTCAAACTAAACACGCTCTGTTCCACCTTGTGATGTCACGTGGTAATACAGGAAGTGCTCCACTGTGTTTTTAAACTCCTCACACCTTCACTAGAATCATTTGGATCATTTCAGCCCTTGAATTCCCAATCTCTCCCAACCAAAAGCGAAAAGGAGCTGTTAACTTGAAAACTACCGCTTCATGACATCACAAGGTGGAACAGCGCATTCCGATCTTGAGAGACGTAAACGGACTAATAATAAAGTGTTTCTCGAACACGCGTGAACGAAACAAAACACAACTCCAGGTGTGTTTTTGAGGAGGTAACAACATTAGAACACGACTTAAACCTCACAAGAGTCAATTTTGCGTAATGTGGGACCTTTAAACTTTGAATCTCCACGCTAAGTCCGCCGTGACCTCTTCTGACCCGGGATCTGATTAAACCCGCACAAAACCTTCCATTACAAACCACAGAGAGCAACACTGGATACTCCCGTCTGTTCTGGAGCCAGCGCAAGTCACAGACCGTGTTATGCTCCAGGTATATTAATGGAAAATAGGTTGGATATTACCGCAGTGGGCCCAGGACACGCTGCATAAATTGGGGTTAGTGTAAAACCATAAAGGAGCCATTTTAGATCAAAGTATGTCTGTATGCAGCGCTGATCTGATTTCCACATGCTCCTCTGATGTCTCTGCTATGCTCAAAACCAAGAAATAAAGCACTTTTACGAAATATTCCAGCCCAGAGCAAAGAAAACACGAGAGCTGCTAGATTTACAGTCGTCCCGAAGAATTAAAGAGACAAAATATCTCGAGTTTGGAAAGAAAATGGACTCAAGCTTCTGTATTTAAATAACTGTCTGTTTGACCACAATCGATGTTGATGGTTTTGTAACAGTGGAACGGTTTTGAAATCATAGGTTTATATTCAATACGTTATTTTTAAAGGGCCCATAAGACGCTGTTTTCTGATCTATGTTAAAATGTTGTTTCCTCGTCACAAACAGACCTGGAGTTGTGGTTTGTTTCATTCACACATGTTTAACGCTCAAACCCTGCAGATTTAGGCTGAGTTCTTCTCTCAAACTGAAAACGCTCTGTTCCACCTAATGATGTCATCATGTAGTAATACAGGAAGTGCTCCACTGTGTTTTTAAACTCCACACACCTTCACTAGAATCATTTGGATCATTTCAGAGCTGGAATTGCCGATCTCTTCTGAGCTTAAGGTAAAAGAAGCTGCTAACTTGAAAACTACCGCTTCATGACATCACAAGGTGGAACGGAGCATTTTGAGCTTTGGAGATGTAGACAGACTAATAATAAAACGTTACTCAAACAAGTGTGAATGAAACAAAACACAACTCCAGGTCTGTTTTTGAGGAGGAAACAACATTAGAACATGACTAAAAGCTCAAAAGAGTCAATTTTGTGGAATATAGGACCTTTAATAACAATATTTAAAGGTGCACTGTGTAACTTTTCTGGTGGAGGGTTCGCTTTCCGTGGAGTAATTTATTGCTTTGGCTGGAATGTTCCGCAGTGTGGCATTTTGTCACTTGTAGACTTACAGTTACAGTTACAGCGGGAAGAGGAACCAAAACTTTTACTCAAGAGTTACTGTTACGTCAATAAAAAGATTCGATCCGGACAGTAAAAGCCAAAAGTAAAAATCTGTCAACTGGACAAAACGTTGTAGGAGTGAAGACGTTTGGCTGCTCGTCCAAGCCGCTTCTTCAGTTCTGGTCAGATTACCGCTGGACGCTGCCTTATATCTGTCTGAAGGGCGGAGCTAACTACACTGAAACTGATCCAGACAGTGTCTTTTAAATCAGTCACACCTTGGACCACTCTTGGACCATTAATTAACAGACCAGCTACTTAAACTTGATACAGTTTAAACCAGCCCACTTCTAGCAGCGTTCTTCTTCTTCTCTAACGTCGAAAATATGGCGAAACTACAAATTTCATAGGTCATTTCATAAGCAGACCTATTGTACGTGTGTCTCTATAGTTATAATCTAAGACCCCGTGGATCATTATGTTATAATTTACACATTTTAAATCACAATATTCACCTAAAACGACTTAATAAACAAAATAAATACGTTGACTTCCGCGCTAGAAAACTGCGGTGCCCAATGGGAGCTGACAACGCCGTGAACATCGTCACAACAAAGCGCTGTGGAGCTGTCGGCGCCCCCTATGGATAGCTGCACATCACACTAGCGAGCAGCGGATTTTTTTTCATTTGTACCAAAATGACGACGCGACGCTAACGGACTCTACGAGTATCAGCGATCAAGAAAATAAAACTGGAGAACGAAGTACGTACGTCACAGCGGGCGTGTCCCGGCGGAGGTGAAAACGGGGATTGATCGGCAAAATGGCATCTTGAAAATAAGCGAATAAAGATTAATCAAACATGAATCACTCCAAATACAACTTCAGGTGAGTAAATGTTGAAGGAAACAACTATAACATGATTAAAACCTCTGAAAAGTCGATTTTACGCAGAATACGTCTGATTTAATAGAAACTAAACTCACACTTTCAGTCTACAACGTTTGAGACCAACAAAAACGACTTTCTTCATTCCCTCCGATTAACTCCGATCACACTTCTGTTGCGTGTGAGGCGTTTTGTTTCTCCACACCTCCACGTTTTGATGACCCTCGTTAACTTCAAAAACACATTCTTTCTTTTCTGTTTATGGCATATTTCGGAGCGCATTCCTGGCTCCGTTTACGACCGATCGCGTTCTTAATTTCTCCGTCGGCGATCGCGCCCATGTGCTTGTAAACCGCGGCTGATAAAAATACCTTTCGTATTAACACTCGAGGCCAACGCTCGGGTTGAGAGGCGGCGCAGGTGGGAGAAATACTTGTAATGCCTCGTTGATGTGAAAGTGAGGTTGGCCAGCGGCTTTAAACGATAGCAGTTGTTTCAGGGGTGAGCGAGCGGTCAGTGGGGCTCTGCGGCGTCAACCAAAGGCTACACGGACTACGGTAACGATTAAGGAACGGCGTGATTGGCCCAACAGGTATCCGTGCTTCAGACTCCGACCCCCCGCCGCCACGTGTTTGTAATCAGAAACACCTGGGCAGTCCTGTGTGATGTCACCAACTGCTTCAAATTGCAGAGGCCACTGAAGGCGGCACAAACTTTCGATTTAGGCATTTTTTGAGCAGAAAGTTGTACATTTACTTAGTTTGCATAGAAATTGCCAAAAATGACTAGGGCACACCTGTTCGATCTGGTTTTCCCGCTATGATTCCCACTATCGCCCTCTACTGTTCTTTTATGGTTTATAAAGTGTGTCAGAAAAGCCCTATATAAGTCCCATGTATTATTACTATCCTCTGTGGAGTTTGCTTGTTCTCTCTGCGTCTGGGTGGGTTTCCTTTAGCAACTCGTTACTTGAAAAATACATAATGGGAAAATCCTCCAACTAAGTTCTACGGGTGCTGCAGTTGTCCACTGCTACTGAAAGATAAGGTATTGCAAGGAAAGGCTAAGTCCATCCATCCATTTTCTTCCTCTTATCCGGGACAAAGTTGCGGAGACAGCAGTCTAAGCAGGGACTCCCAGACCTCCCTCACCCCAGACACGTCCTCCAGCTCCTCCGGTGGGACCCCAAGGCGTTCCCAGGCCAGCCGAGAGACATAGTCCCTCCAGCGTGTCCTGGGTCTTCCCCGGGGTCTCCTCCCGGTGGGACGTGCCTGGAACACCTCCCTAGGGAGGCATCCAGGGGGCATCCGGAACAGATGCCCGAGCCACCTCAGCTGGCTCCTCTCTGGCTCTACTCCGAGCCCCTCCCGTGTGACCGAGCTCCTCACCCTGTCTCTAAGGGTGCGCCCAGCCACCCAGCTGAGGAAACCCATTTCAGCCGCTTGTATCCGCGATCTCGTCCTTTCGGTCATTACCCAAAGCTCATGACCATAAAAGGAAAGGCTAAGTATCCTAAGTATTTGTCCCCCAAGACAGGGACATTCATTTCTCTGCATTTGACCCATCCTTCAATGCCACTGGGTTAACTTGTCAGGAACAGTGACCCATCTCCAGATCTTGAGCTAGTCTTGGTCGGGACTACGTTGGCTGGAGGATTTGAGCTGTTGTCGATGTTTTTGGTTGATGGGAAAAAATGGAGTGGCCAGTAGAAACCCACTCACACACAGGGAGAACATGCAAACTACTGTCCTGCATTGGTTGTCCCGGTGGCATTGAAGGATGGGTCAAATGGATGAGTCAAACTTTTGAAGGATGGGTCCAAGACAAGGCAAATGTATTTGTATAGCACAAAATGTAAAGGACACATTTTTCCAAAGGAATCACTAAAGTTTCTTCAATATCCTCACATTTATGGGCCTACAGCAGCTTTAAATCAGATGTATTGTGCTTGTGTCTCTCTATATTTATAATCTCTGACACCTGTGAATCATTATGTTATAATTTACACATTTTAAATCACAATATTCATCTAAAACGACTTAATAAAAGAAACGAATCCGCTGATTTCCGCGTTAGAAAACCGCGGTGTTCGATGGGAGCTGACGTCGCCGTAAACGTCATCACAACAAAGCGCCACATGCTGTCGACGCCCCCTATGGACAGCTGCACGTCACGCTAGCGAGCAGCAGATTTTTATTTCAAATTTGTACCAAAATGACGACGCGATTTAAAGATTATTCAAACGTGAATCAGTCCAAATATAATTTCGAGGAGGAAAATGAGAAGGGGAAACGACTATAACATGATTAAAGTCGGTTTTGCAGAATAGGTCTGCTTTAAGTTGCTCTGTCTCTCAGTCTGCCAACCTTTAAATCCTTCCAGTCCCATACATTTGTGAAAAAGGTTTGACCCCTGCTCACTTGCGTCTTAAACAGTAGTATTATTGTCCATATAACTCCAACTAACTCTCCCTATAGGCCGCACATCACCACAATCACCATCTGTCCGAAACCACTCTCACGTTCTCCTCGTTTCCCTCCTGACATCCTCCTCAAACAAAAGCTCAAAGTGCAAACCAAAATACTGCTTACGTTTTATCTGTGTAAATCTTTTTTGACCATGGCTTCCTCCGTAATTGTAGGTTCAGGCCGCAGAAAACCGCCAGACAATAAACACGAAATCCCCCAACGGAGTGGAAGACTCGCTATGATGAATTTGTTTTCTATTGAGTTTGATTCACGCAATATGGTTTACGTTTTGTGTGCGTTAAATAAAATAACTGAATCGATATCTTTGGCCGCGAGTTTTGCGTGCGTTACAAAATCGGAATCCCGAACAGCAACCTGACCCGTTCTTTATTCAAAACACAACCCCCCAATCGGAAGACCTTAAGTAGCCTAATTTCCACTTTCCAGAGGATGAAAAGACTTTGGGAGATTTTTGGGAGGAATTTCCAAGATTAAACATGTGAATGGTGCGCGAGAACGGCCTGCTTTTTGCCACTAGAAAGACGCGATGACAGATTTGCTTTGGTCTGTGAATTATCTCGTGTCTAGGGACGTTTTGAAGGAACCTAGAGACAGAACACATGCGCTACCAGGTTCATCTTTTGGCCGCGATCCATGAGAAGCTTTTAAACTTAGTTGAAATAGCGGTTTACCTTCAGGAACATGTGGAGGAGAGGTACGAGATGCGTCTGCGGAATCTCTGGTCTTTAGATGGAGGAGACAGTAACACTGACCATGTCCCAGTGCAGCACCAGTCAAGGCTAGGAAAGTATCGTCTTTCGGCTTTGTGGCGAGTTTAACCTTATTTTAACTTTTATTCTCATCAAATACCTGGAGTTAAAGGGCCTGTACTTGATTTCAAACCAGGAGTCAGGACAAACAGTCTTTTTTTTTCATAGACGCAGTGTATATAAATGGACATAGCTAACCTGCTAGCTGACGCGTTCCGGCTCCATCGGCTCCAATTCACTTTCTATTGAAAAACCGTGTCCCCTCTCTCTGTAACTGCTGCTGTCAGTCTCATTTTTGTTCTTAAAATGTTCGTATTAACCCGCTCCACATGATCCTGGGGTTTTTATTGCGCTATTTTGTCTGTAAATCAAGATATGAACATGAACAACAGATAAATCAGGCGTCTTCTTTCCCAGAGGTCGCTCCTGCTAGCGTTAGCAACAGGTTTGATTGACAGCGTTGCTACTAGTCTAGCGCCCGCTCCCTGTTAAACCAGCGGTGCGGGCGGGAAGGGGCGTTACCTTCAACAGCCTCGCTCCGGATTGGCTCTTTGGTTGTTCTGATACTCGCCGTCAGAATTCCAAATACGAAACCGGCCTCCGAATCCAAACTGTTAGCGTCGATGAGCTTCATTTAGCTGGAGTCGAACGCTGTGGGCGACGTCACGCTCACTTAGTCCACTTTTTTAGACAGTCTATGGTTTTAGTTTGAACTTTTAGCCCCGTCGGAGTTTTAAGTGCGGATGTGAATGTAGTTTTGGGCGGAGTTTAGGTGTTTAGTGCCACTCTAAAAATACTTATATAAGGCTAAGATTTATACATCGTTTGTAAGTAAACTAAGGAAATAACAGGGCTAAGGTGCGATAACTCATTTGAAGCCAGAAAAATCCATTATAAAAGTTCTTTAAAATGTGAAAAAGTCGCTCCCAGTCGAGAGACGATCACACATGTTTGTGTTTTGTGATGTGTAAGGCTTAACAGCGCGTGTAATTGTGAAATGGCTCTGAGTGTTTGATCTCTCTGGGGGAAGGAAATCCAATAAAGAATGACATTTTGATACAGAACATACAGTTAAACCAGGGTCGTTCTATCATTGTTCTCAGCTGAGGATGGGAAAATAGCAGAGACACACAGCGAGGAGGTTCCCGGTTCGGTTCTTAGACAAGTAGAGCTGTCAAAAATCGAAAATTAGGTACGACTTAAATTAAAACTATATCGAAACTAGATGCTGATTGTTCGCAGGTATCGATACTAAAAAAGTCACATTGACAGGACAGAAATGAACCTTTCCTGAATATCTTTAGAATGATGTTGAGCTGCATCAAAACAAGTATGAGACACATGGACTCGTACACGCTCATGGACCACTGTGAACCTACTGGACGACCGAGGGATCGCACAGGTATAAGGAACAGCGCGATCGCTCGAACAGGTATCCACGCTTCAAACTCCGCCCCCGCAGCCAGGTGTTTGTGATCAGAAACACCTGCCTTTAATCAAGTCAGTCCTCTGTGACGTCACCAACTACTTGAAATTGCAGAGGCCACTGGAGTCAGTCCTTTTTTGTAATTTATTTCTAAAAATGTTTTTGAACTGTCAGACAACGTAACGCCCAGACATATTTTAGCTCAACACAAATGTAAGGGAATTACGCAGACTTGTTTTTGTCACGCTTAAAATAAAAAATATGATCATGGGAACAGACCTCAAAGACACATCTGCTCAGAAACAACCAAACGGTCTGCGGCGGGACAGAGTTATTCCTCGCTTACCTTATGCATCCAGAGCATCCTCGTCATTCACCACTATGAGTTTGGAAGCTCTTTGTGCTAGTTTCAGAGACCAAAGCGGTAAAACAAACAACAAATAGCATGCTAACCACACACTTCCAGATTTTCAGACAGTAAAACGCTTCGTAATTAAATGCAGACAGCACACGGCGGACTTATTTTGACCTTAAAAGCTGCTTATATAATATATCTGTACGGGGGCAAGACAGATCTTCCTTAAGGGGGTGTTACATTTCTGTAGGGACTTAACTGCTAACACTAATCCACTGATCTGAAGGTTGGCGGTTCGAATCCCGATCTCGACATAAACATCACTGGTTGCGCAATTCCAGCTCCCACAGATGAATGCTGTCGTCGTGTCCTTGTGCAAGACACTGGTGTGTGAATGTGTGAGTGAACGGGTGAGCGGTTCCTTGACGTAAAGCGCTTTGAGTGACTTGAAGGTGGAAAAGCGCTGTATAAAAATCTGACCATTCAACACATCACATATTTAGATCAGCATGTTTCCTTTTATTGTTTTGAAAATGCTATATTCACCCAAAACATGTTTTATAAGTTTCGCTTTCATTTTCAACGGTCTGAGTCTCCCTTTGCTCTCTGTGCTAAGTCCCTCCCCCTTCAGAGCGCTACCACAACACAATCAGCCGCATCCCGCTTATGAAACTACTGCACATCACATCAGGTTTGTGAAGTCGTAGTGAACAGTTTTGTATCATGTTTTTGTAGATTTATGGAGAATTGTCGTGTGGGAGCGTGGGTGACGTAGGCTTGTGGGCGGAGCCTCGTACAGAATCTTACAGCTAACCGTAATGAGGGTTCGAATAGCGCCCGGGAGAGATCGATAAGTTACTCAAACATGCATGGATGACATCTACAACTTCTTCAGGCATGTTTTTGATGAGGGAACAGTGTTATAATTCGGTAGAAACCTTCAAAGAGTCGATTTTGCATAATACCCCCTCTTTAAATACCGAAAAAAACCAAAGACAGTACAAGCCGTTAAATTGCTCAGACTTGTTGTCATGCTTTCAATTAAAAATATGATCATGGGAACGTGAACTTGGAAATCTGCTCAGAAACAACTGTAGTCTTTCTCCACTGGCACATAATGGACCAATTTCCACCACAGACAGAGCTTTAAATCAGACAAATGTGACAAGTAATGAAGAACACTGTAAGGGTCTTAACGCTGTCACTGTAAATCAACTTAAGTACGTGTGGAGCGGCCTGTTCCAACTCTCAACCCGGTCCCACCAAACAAGACTCTAGTTTACTGTCCCCATAAAACTGAACCCAGATTAAACCCCATGGTCGTGTTTTGGCCTCCGAAGTATTCATTTTACCTAATCTCTATTGACTTTAGTTGGTTGTTAAAGTGTCGGCACCTTGTAACAGAAAATAGAGTAGCACGATGTTGAACTACAGGCAAATAAATAGGATTTTTCCTGCAGGCTTGGACGGTGTTTTGTTTGTGCTCCTCGCAATAAGTCACTACCCTGGATTTATATGGGTTTCTTTTAAAGCTACACTGCAGAACTTTTCAGACGGGGGGGTTCACCGGGGTTGTCGATCTCGATGCTGAGGAGTAGACTCGATACGCAATACCGATTCCAATACCACGATGATAAAAAACCCTCTTTCTTAGACAATAGAATGTGATTTTCAGCATTAAATGATAGGACTTTGTTTTCTATTCCCATATTTATCTGTGTAATCCCTCAGTCGTCCAGTAGGTTCCATAGTGGTCCATGGGCGTAAACTTGTCGATGTGTCTTATACAAACAAAGTATTGACAAAGTATTACTTGATATTAGCTATTACTATGAACTACGACTATCACTACTACTACAACTGGCCTACTATTACTGCTATTACGACTTCTACTTCCTATACTGTTACTTGGTGTTGTCACAATACTAAAATTTCGATACTAAGGAATAGACTCGATACCGATTCAGATACCACTCTTTCTTTAGACAATAGAAGGTGATTTTCCACATTAAATGGTCGTACTTTGTTTTCTATTCCCATGTGACTAAAATGACTCAAAGGTTTTTATTCCTTTAATGTTAATTTTATGATGATCATTTGATTATTTATGTTTTAATTTGTTGTGTTGTGATTTTAATGTCTTTCTTATTCTGTAAAGCACTTTGAAGAGAGAGACAGAGAGAGATCATTCTAAATATATTCAGGAAAGGTTCATTTCTGTCCTGTGAATGTGACTTATTTAGTATCGATACCTGCGAACAATGAGTATCTAGTTCCGATACTAGTTTTAGTATCGATTAGTATCTGGTTTTCGATGTTTTTGTCGATCATAGGGTCCACCAACTGTTTGTCAATGTCATTGCTTTGCCTGGAATGTTTCACAGTGTGGCATTTAACTGATTTATTTCGATGGAGACAAGCAGCTGGCCCAAACATCTATAACTGAAACAAAACCCAAGATAGATAGGTTAATGCCATACTGTGGGACATTCCAGGCCAAGTTTCAGAATTAGAATC
The DNA here is from genome assembly GCA_000787095.1 of Periophthalmodon schlosseri. Lineage (NCBI taxonomy): Eukaryota > Metazoa > Chordata > Actinopteri > Gobiiformes > Gobiidae > Periophthalmodon > Periophthalmodon schlosseri. The sequence goes on along the minus strand of JACM01046349.1, from coordinate 796 downwards.
AGCAAAACAGTTTAACAAAATGACAAAAGTTTTACAAATTTAGATGAATGAACGATGATTAAAATGGTTTTGAGTCACAACACCAGAAATTGTTCCGGGCAACATTCCGGGCAATTTCGTAACATTTCCATGGATAGGAGCAGGGTAGAATCAGCAAAACAGTTTAACAAAATTACAAAATTACAAAATTACTCTCTACCAGAAAAGTTACATAGTGCGGCTTTAATCAGTACTCAGGTTGGCGCAACCGCTTTGAAGGACGGTTCAAATGAAGTGGGCAAATTTCTCCTAGCGCCATTTAGGTTGCACAGTAAACCACTGCAACCAAGTTTTACAAAACGTTCCCCGTGTTTGTTTTAGTCGCCCAGTGAATCGGCCGTCACCTTCGTCTATCCCTGGGTTTCAGAGCGACGAAAATTAGGACCGTTGCCATAGTGATTAACAATTTAAAACCAAATATCTTGAGCAAGAGCACTTTTTTTTAAAGCGTACGTTTACTCCTATTTGAGTGATATTTTTATCGAAGTAACACTGCTCTTACTCGCGTGAAAGTTTTGGTTACTCTTCCCATTAGTTTTTCTTTTTTTTCAAATTTTTGTGTCTATCTATATTTGTGTGTTTTTTAAAGCTCCCATGTTACACTATTTTCTGATCTGATCTAATGTTGTTTCCTCGTCACAAACAGACCTGGAGTTGTGTTTTGTTTCATTCACACATGTTTAACACACAAACCCTGTATATTTAGGCTGAGTTATTTTCTCAAAATATGAGAAAATGCTCTGTTCCACCTTGTGAT
>KN485217.1:17071-42786 GCA_000787095.1 Periophthalmodon schlosseri | reverse complement strand
AGATGCATTGTGACAACTGTGACATGTAATGTGCTCAGAAACTCATATGGGCCTAATTTTAAATGTACCCAAGTACTATTACATGTCTGGAATTGTACACAATAACAAGTACAATTACATGTTTAAATATCTGCTAAAAAATGTGTAGGTATATAAACTTTAACCATACTGTTTGTACCTGTACGTTGCCATACATTGGTTCATCATCAATAACCTTCACTCCTGGATCTTGAGGGGTGCTTTTGGTCAAACCCGACAATTCACTAAAACAATCATCAAGCAATTATAAGTTAATACAAAAGTGGAAAAAGTATAATTTTCCCCAGTGGTGGTTAATGTAGATCAGAATAATAAATTACCCTTTGGTTTGATTCACTGAGCTTCGGCTAAAGTTTGCATAGTATTCAGATGTAGTTCTGTTTAAAGACCGTGACCTGGGGGAGAAAAAACATTTATGATTATTACTTTTATAAACCAGACCAAAGTAAAAATAATGCTAAAAGCCAAGTTCAAAAACATATTATGAATTTATACCAATCATAAACACAATCTTATTTTTTATTTTGCATATGCCCCCGAGCGTGTATAATCTATTTGTGATACATTTAATTACTCTCATTTTGATTGCTAATGAGACAGACACGAAAACAAAACACAAAATTACCTGTGGTATTTTCTGTAGATGAGAAAAACTATCAAAGCAACTATCCCCACCACGAACACGGAGGCAATGGGAACAGCTACAAATGTGATGGGAGGCAATGAGGAGACTGGAGTTTGTGTTGTAGCCACTGTAAATAAAAGATAAAAAAAAAAAAACAGCTTTATAATTCTGAATTGGATAACTGTTTTCAAATAAATAATTTAAATTTACAGTCAGTGAGTTGGGTTTTGGTTGGGTAAATTTTGGTTGTCCTGCTCAGAGTATGAGGTGTAGTCCTGATTTCCACTTCTGTTACCTCTACTGCAGAAAATAAAGGAATACGAAGTAGTTAGACAAACTTTTTTGATCCATGAGTGAAATCACTGGGACACAGAAAGAGCAATAAGCTAAATAAAGAATAGTTATAATCTGAATAATATTAGCAGAAAATTAACCAATCAATCATTACATTGCTTTTACACTATTTTCAAAAGTCATAAAGTTATACCTGGAGGATCGGTCACTCTTCTTGTTGCAACTGCTAATAACAATCATAGAGTTACCATATACCAGTAGCCTATATACAATGACTGCTTACCAATGAGTCCTTACCATTTACTTTAATGGAAACAGTGTCTTTGTAGAAACTGTATGGTTTTGTCGCAATGACTCTCACATAGAGGCCGGATTCATCATGTATTATGTTCTTAATCTGAAGAGAGCAGTTCCCATCATGCACATTACCAACCAGTAAAGTCCGTCCTCTGTACATTTCAATCATTTTAGAAGAATCTGGGTGAAAAATAAATGGATTTTGATCTCCCTTTCGGGGTTTGTTTTCTTCCTTTTTCCAGTAAACTTTCACATCATTTGAGCGGAAGTCAAATGGACAGGTAAATCTGCAAGGGATGACCGCATCCGAACCATTGATTACGTCAATGTGTCGTTTGACTTCAATTGTCCAGCCTTATTTTGAAAAAAAAAAAAAAAGAATCACAAATTAATTTTAACTGATTAATACAGGCTACATCATTAGGATAAAAATGCCCCTCACCATTTGTACCAGATATCATAATAAGTGCAAATATAAAAGCCATCCATAAGCGCAGCGTTATCATAGAGAAAGCCATTTAACCTGTGACAGCTCACTGGCAAACATGTGACATTTTAACAAATAGATGTGTTCTTCATGGGTGTGTTTTCCTGTTACTTAGAGTGTGAAACGAAATCAGCAATACGTTTGCTATTAAAAGAGCCACTATGACAAACTAATGTAAGCACATTCTAACTAAATAAAATCCTGGTGTCTTTCTAAAAAGAAATAATAATTGATTGACTTATGTATGAAAATCCATTACAAACTTCAGACCCAGCTGTGTCCTTCCAGTAGGTCTACAGCTAATGCATTGGTGTAAAAATGCATTGGAATAAGAAATCAAAATATTAGTGTAGTGTATGTAACAGTCCTACCTATACAGTACTCTAAATTAAAAGTGAACTACCACCAGATGTCATATTAAGTGCAAAGATAAAAGGAATAGCGCAACAGTTTACTTGCAAATATGCTATATTTTAAAAGATGGATGCTTTTTCCTGTTTAGTAAATGTGAAAGGAACTCGGCAATAAGTTTTCTGTTGGATCGCAGACATCCTCTTTTTCCCGGGACTCGCCCAAAAATGTTACCCCCAAAAGGTCCGGGGTTTCAACTCGAGTCTCTCTTGGCTCGTCATATCTGCCAGCAGCACCTCTCCAGCAGTGTCCTCTTCCCTGCCCCGCTCCAGTGCGCTCTCACACACAGCCAGAAAAGAAAACGCACCTAAATGTTTTCTTCTTACTGTGATGTTGGGTACTGTGGATAATGAAAATGGATCTCATATTTGCACAGAAATGTTCATAGCGTTAAGAGGCCAGGAGTTTATTTTATCAGAAGGAGCCTACAGCACATTGGCCTTTCCAATAGTAGGATGACCAAATTAGGGTTTTCAAAAAGGAGGGCATCTGATTCGTTCTTTGTAACCTCACAGTAATAATGCCTGTTTTTCTACGTATTTTTGAGTAGGTCTAATATAACTTGTAAAGGTTGCTGCAAACTAACTTATCTTACCATATACTGTGAAAAAAAATCCAGTCTTCATCCCCATGAGGACACGTAGGTCGCGTCCCCCCCACAGAAAAGTTACATAGTCCACCTTTAAATTAAATTGTGAAGAAGTGAAGTACTACAATGAAGCCACTAGATGGGGCAAATGTGCGTGTATCTTCCCAGAGCTCCACCTAGAATGTGGAGCCTAACTCAGATCCCAAGGTGCGGTCATATGACTCCCAGCTGCTTCACTGGCGCTCAGTCTGTGTGGATGAAATCATATCCTCCAGGTTACTTCATCTAGCCTATCTTTCAAGTAACCAAAGTCCCGCTCATTTTATGTCGTAAAAATGCTTGCTATGGGGTAGTGAGGAGGATGTCGCTTTGTCGCCCGCTCATCCGTACCTGTCCGCGCGCGCATGGACCGTTCAGACGCAGGTGCAGCAGGAGAGGCCGGTGCTGGAGACGTGCGCAGGACAGTGGCGGGGCTCAGCTGTCCGACTCTGGCCACAGCACGAATCACTTTACCTGGAGTCATGGACGCGGAGGGCAGGGTGGACGAGTCCAGACTGAGGAGGCATGTTTTCAAAAACGGTACTTATAAGACACTTATGAAATGCTGAACTGTCGTAATTTAGGCTATCTTTATTCTTAGCCTCGTGTGAGGCAAATAGACCCCCCGTTAAGCCCAAAAGTTAGTCTTAGCCTATGTAATGTTGTAATGCTAAAAAAAAAAAAAAAATTTGGCTACCTCAGACAACATTTCAATTAAAGCCTTAAAGTTAGTGAGTTAAACCAAAAATAATGTGTTATTAATGTTATTACTATTTCTACTATTTCTAAATACATTTGCTTAATTTATATAATATAACTTATATAAATAGTCTAATAGACCAGTGTAATTAACATCAAGTGGTCAAGTGATGATGGAGTTACAGTGACACTGTTCATTAACATCTAGTAATTTGCCCAAAACCAGGGGCGCCATTTATGAGTTTGCAAGATTTCTGAGAAGTGTACATCACATGAGAGTCAAAAACCCCTCGAGCCAAAAACATGATGCCCAGTTGTTCAGATAATCATTCTTTGGTGCAAAAATATGTATTATAATTAGAGGTCACCATCATCATATTCTGTCATACACAGTTAGCAGAACAACAGATTAGGTTGAATGTCTTATTTTTCTGTGTTTAAATAGCCCTAGTACCAAAACAACCCAACTTCTTTTCTCCTTTTTGCCCAGGGGGTCTGCTACCTCATGAGAGAAGCCTTGTATGGCGTTTTCTATTTGGAATGTACCCCTGCAGTTCCACTGCTCTGGAGCGCTCCCTGCTGCTAGAGCAGTTGGTCGTCCGATACCAGGTCATGAAAGGAACGTGGCAACGGTTACTTCCCTCAACAGTGAACATGCACATCAATGGCACAGATGGTAAATGGCATTGTTAGTGTAGGTTTCCAGTCAAAGACAACAACTGATGCCTCATGAGCTTTGTCTTTGTAATTACAGTGGAATTAATAGCAGCCATTAAATACTTCAACAAGAGACAGGCTCGGGTCAAACAACAGTCCCTGGAGTACAGAGACGAGATCAGTGAGAGGCTGGCCTTCTTGGAGCTCCAGGCACAGGTATGAGTACACAATGACACACAATAGCAGCAGTGGCTCAGTAGTTGGAGCATTCACCAATCCCATCTCTGGTTCGGGCCTACTTCACCCACCATGCCAATGTATGAATGATAATCAAAGCATTACACATATATTTTAGTCTTAACATTGTTAACTTTTTTTAAATGCCTCTACTTCCCGTGTTTGGGGATTTTTATCCATTGTTTAGTCAGAGTAAAATATGCATTTTGCATTTGTCGTTTTCATTTCTTTTACTTGACTCTTTTTGTGTAATAGTGGTAATATACAGTTTCAGGCACCTGCCGCTGTTGTCAAACCCAGTCATTTACTTTTGGTGTAGTTTTAGAGTTTACTTTTTGAATAAAGAGATTCCAGAGACTTATGTGACCCTCTTTTTTGCATGTTGAATTTGCTTTGTTTGGGCAGATCTTGTTTGAGCGGGTTACCCTGGATCAAGAGGAGCTGCAGGAAGCAATAAGAATAATAGACAAAGACGTGCCACGAACAAACAGAGACCTGAGCTATTACAAGTGAGTTTGCCACATCCATTCAGAGGTTTTAAAGGTGCACTATGTCATTTTTCTGGAGTGGGTTCACCTCTGCTTTTATCCATGAAGATGTTCCATGTCATTAAACTTATTTATTTCCATTCAATTAGAGTTGTTTTATGTTAGTTTGACTTTGTGCTGTCTCCAAGTTTACACTTTGCCATTTAACTGCAAACTAACATTCTTATGAACTAACATTTATTTACTAATGTATGTGTTAGGATAGAATAAAGCAGCTGCCAAAAAGAAAATAATTTAAGTGCTGAATTTAATAACATGTCCTGACCGAGATAAAAAATGGAAGAGGAGTCATATGATATTAATTAACTTATTAATTAACTAATACCAAATGAAGACAATTTCCTTTCTGCCTGGCAAACCATACATACTTCATACTGAGAAGAAGTTGCTTTATGTTTTGTTTTGTTTTTCATGTGTTTATGCAGAGGTGAGGGCTCAGGTAATCTCTTGGTTTTAAGAAACATCCTCATCACTTATGCTGCTTTTCATCCAGGTAAACTCACAAGCCCTGTCCATTCTTATTTATAACATTCATATAGACATCTAGATAACAATATCTCACACAGAAGTGAGTTATGCACAAGGAATGAATGACCTGTGCAGCCGCTTCCTGGAGGTTCTGGACTCAGAAGTGGACACTTTCTGGAGTTTCTCTTGTTACATGGAGAAGTTTTCAAAGGATTTCAGAGCTGATGGGCTGCACCGAAAAATAGGTAATTAGATTAAAGCTAAAGGTTTAAATCAAATCACTGTGATAAATGTATGATGAACAGAAAAGATGACATTGTGTCCTCTAGTGGTTAATCAGATACAGTGCAACATGTATAGACAATGCAATGTATTGGTGGGTTCTCATTATTTAACAGTAACTTATAAAATGAGAATATAACACATCATCATTAATTTAAAGAAAGTATGTGCATAAAATATATACTTTGTGTACTGTACATGTAATGCATGACAATTACCATGTTTGTGTAATCCCTCAGTCATCCAGGTATGATCCATAGTAAATGAAAAATTAAATTCTGTCAACTGGACAAAAGGTTTTTTGAGTGAAGACGTTTCAGTGTTCATCCAAGCTGCTTCTTCAGTTCAGAACTGAATTAAATGTTTCGTTTACTAGACTTATACCATATATATGTATAAAAAAAAAAGTAATTTCACCTTTATTTTGATAGCTGATTAATGTTAATGTGGTGGTTCATTCATTCATGTTCTTTTCAAATGCAATATACTTTTTCTGCCAACAATCTGATGCAAAACTACTCCTAAACAGTTGTGTTTGGTGTTTAAGAATTGGAGGCAGCATTACTCAAAGAGCTGGACCCACAGCTCTATGGCCACCTAATAACTAACAACATGGAGAGTTTCACCTTTTGTCACAGGTATTTTCAGTTCATTTTTAAATTTTCAATGTGTGAATGATAAAGAAAACTGAATTGATTGTACCATTGTTCTGTGTCAGATGGCTGCTGCTGGGCTTTCAAAGAGAGTTTGAACACAGCGAGGCTCTTCGTCTGTTTGAGATCCTGAGCTGTGACCACTTGGAGCTGGTTTCTCAGCAAGTGGAGCGCGCACGGTACCAGGAGAGACTGGCACAAAAGAGGGCCTCAGGTGAATACAGTCTTCGTACACAGTCTGCAAACATTTGACAACTGTTATTGAATAAGTTTGCTGGGTTTACAGATGACAAACTACAACATTCTATTGGCCTGTAGTGTTAAACTGAGACTGGGGCATGAAGAATTACTATTGTTTTTTGCTTACTTTGTGTTATGGTTGGATAAAAAAACAGAACCTATTTTAACACATATTTTACTTTAAACTCTGTTGATCTAATAATAATTGGGGACCTGATGTTTTCTCACCATAAGGGAGAAAGGATCCCATGAATTATTGTGTATACAGATTTTGTGATAAATACCAGCCCACGCACATGTGGGGTTTTCATTTACCTTATGTCTTTATGTCTAGACAGTGGTTCCCAAACACATCTGCAAAGCATCAACCCAGACTTCACGTTTGAGCTGTTCATCTGTGCGGCCATCCTCCTGGAAAACAGGGGCTTGCTGTTAAGGTGTCGAAATGATGTCCAGCTAATACAGTTTGCAAACAGGTAAGGCTCTATCCAGATATTATTTTCTATATAGCCTGTATTTCATGTGCACTTCATTAACAATACTATTGCCCAAATCTGTTGGATTGGGATCAGTTTCTAAATTATTACCATATTATTTCAGAGGTGAACATATTAGTGAAGGGCACAGGACATTGTGTAACTCGTGTTTTTCTGTGCAGTCTTCAAGGAACTCTGGACCTAAATAGCACTCTGAAGAAAGCAGAGCAGCTGTTCTTCGACTACTGCAAGCGCCACTCTTGGGATTACCTGAGCAGACACTGCCAACAACCCAGCGACAGCGGAGACCTTTTTTATCTTCTACGTAATTTCTTTGTATTGAAATGACTCTATTAAAAAATCAGGGACACACAATGCTGCTGTTACAATATATAATAATATGTATTTTACATTTGTTTTTGTATTTATTTTTTAAAAGTGGACAATATCTGAAATATCACTCTACTGGTTTGAAGAAAATCATTGTCACATACTAGTAATTTTGGCAGTAGTTTGATTGACAAACAAAACACTATACCGTTGTGGTGATGCAATAAACTGCACTTCTGTTTAATTTCAGATGTGGTGGTCACTTTAGCATCAGTATCTGGGTTTCTTAAAACAAAAAATGTGGCAATTCCATCAGTAATTACAGCCTGCCACAGTTTGTTGTGTGTTTGGTACCAGATTAATCCGATTCAATCTTCAGTAGGCAACACGTGGACCTTTTGCCCGGTCACCCGACACCAGTGTCTCCATGTGTGCCTATATACTCCCAGGAGCACAGTCACTCGCTCTCTTAGTCGATCTACAAGGGGAAAGAGCAGAGCTGGTGAGGAGGGCAGCCACTGGCCTTTGTGCTTTGAACTCAGTAAAGTCTTGAACATCTGACAACTCAAGGTAACCCTGTCCACAGGCAGCCTGTCTTAAAATTCTGTCTTGTTTGTTGCTTCTTACTGAGAGAGTCATTTTAATAGGTGAATTTGCATGGTAATCACATGGACAATTATTAAAAAAAATGCCAAACAAGTTTAACTCTTGGATTACTGGGCTATCTCAAAAGTTTAACCAAAGGTACCCTGCCATAAGGTTTTGCATGTGGCAGATACTTGAAAAAAGTAAAGTGTAGTCATGTAAGCGCTTTTCTGTGTGTTTCCCAACACTATAATGAATGATAATTCAATAAGCTCTTCCTGCTCATGCTGTTTGGCATACGTATGGGAAAACTCAAACAGTGTGAATGCAGACAAGAGAATCAATGTGTTGACCCAGCTAAAATTAAAATGGTATAAGCATAAGGCTTTCTATGAGTATGCTAATCCAACACAAACACAATCCAACACAAAGTTCAGAGCTGAATAATGATAAGCCAATGTACTTCAACATGTTGTCTAAAAACCATTTATACACGCCCTTTGCCACTTAGTCCACCTTCCATTCATTGCTACCCGGCCACAGCAGATCTAATAATAGTAAGTGCAGGCTATTTGGAGGCAGCTGTTGGAAGACAGCCTGTGATCTGAGTTTCAGTACATCACATTACACTGAGCTGACGTTGAGACGCCACACACGGGGGAATCAGACCAGAGCTGCTGAAACGAGATCAGAAGGACGCTATGACAAACTGCAGGCATGTTATTTAGATTTAAGCCTTTTGGAGTCTGTACTGAAATAGGGCTGGAACACATAAGTATTTAGATATAGAAGCATTACATTGATCTATAAATTCACATGCAGTGAATAGACTATGTCTAAATAGTCCATAATACGTTGCTCTAAATATACATAAGCTCTAAATTTACATTTCTCAAAATCATTAACCTTCTTGTTATATGTCTGCAAGATGTCTAAAGGACCAGCAGTGGGTATTGATCTGGGCACCACATACTCCTGTGTGGGCATCTTCCAGCATGGCAAAGTGGAGATCATCGCCAACGACCAAGGAAACAGGACCACCCCAAGCTACGTGGCCTTCACAGACACAGAGAGGCTGATTGGAGACGCAGCCAAGAATCAAGTCGCCATGAATCCTGCCAACACTGTGTTTGGTAAAGCTTTGTAACATAATAGTCAGTTAACACTTGTATGAAATATTAACACTATATTGATTCTGTCAGATGCCAAACGCCTCATTGGTCGTAAGTTTGACGATGTTGTGGTGCAGTCAGACATGAAGCACTGGCCCTTTAAAGTTATAAATGATTCATCTAAACCCAAGGTGGAGGTTGAATACAAAGGTGAGATCAAGACATTCTTCGCTGAAGAGATTTCCTCAATGGTGCTCACTAAAATGAAGGAGATCTCTGAGGCCTATCTTGGAAAGGTAATCACAAGTCACAAGTTATGTAAACATAATGACATCCAAAATGTGATTCAGAAAATAAAAAATAATGTTTTGTTTTACAGCCTGTGAACAATGCAGTTGTAACTGTCCCTGCCTACTTCAATGACTCCCAGCGCCAGGCGACCAAAGATGCTGGAGCTATTGCTGGGCTGAATGTGCTGCGTATCATCAATGAACCAACAGCAGCAGCCATTGCCTATGGCTTGGACAAAAAGGTAAACACAACTGTAATGGCAGCCTCAAATTTGCCTCTTGTTAGGGTTAGGTAATAATAACTTATAAAATTTATTTTAGGTTGGGAGTGAGAGGAATGTCCTCATCTTTGACCTTGGAGGTGGCACTTTTGATGTGTCCATCTTGACCATTGAAGATGGTATTTTTGAGGTTAAATCCACAGCTGGAGACACTCACTTGGGAGGAGAGGACTTTGACAACCGCATGGTAAATCATTTTATTGCTGAGTTCAAAAGGAAGTTCAAAAAAGAAATCACCAACAACAAAAGAGCAGTGCGTCGTCTGCGTACGGCTTGTGAGCGGGCCAAGCGCACCCTCTCCAGCAGCACCCAGGCCAGTATCGAGATCGACTCTCTGTACGAAGGAGTGGATTTCTACACCTCCATCACTAGAGCCCGCTTTGAAGAGCTAAATGCCGACCTGTTTCGTGGCACGTTGGAGCCTGTGGAGAAGGCCCTGAGGGATGCCAAAATGGACAAGGCACAAATCCATGACATTGTCCTGGTTGGAGGCTCCACACGTATTCCCAAAATCCAAAAGTTGCTTCAAGACTTCTTCAATGGGAGAGACCTGAATAAGAGCATCAACCCAGATGAGGCCGTGGCCTATGGGGCAGGTAAGTGTACAGATGTAGTGGCTTTATCTGTGTACCTTTATCTGAAATAGTCTAACACTAAAACTCTTCACAGCTGTGCAGGCGGCCATCTTGGCAGGAGATAAGTCTGAGAACGTACAGGATCTGCTCCTGCTGGACGTCACGCCTCTGTCCTTGGGAATTGAGACGGCTGGAGGAGTCATGACCGTTCTTATCAAAAGGAACACTACTATTCCCACCAAACAAACACAAACTTTCACCACCTACTCTGACAACCAGCCCGGTGTGCTCATTCAGGTACCATGGTGTTTAAACATTCACACTACTTTTAATGACGAGCCACACTAAAACTAGCGCTTTACAGGTGTATGAAGGTGAGCGGGCCATGACTAAAGACAACAACATCCTGGGAAAGTTTGAGCTCACTGGTATCCCGCCTGCTCCAAGAGGTGTCCCCCAGATTGAAGTCACCTTTGACATTGATGCCAATGGTATTCTTAACGTGTCAGCTGTGGACAAAAGCACTGGAAAAGAAAACAAGATTACCATCACCAACGATAAAGGTATACCAGTTGTTAAAGGTGACGTAAAAAATATACAAAATAAACACATTCTCATCAATACAAACTTGCATAAATTTATAGGCCGTCTGAGCAAGGAGGATATTGAGCGCATGGTGCAGGAAGCAGAGCAGTTTAAGGCCGAAGACGACGCGCAAAGAGAGAAAGTCACGGCCAAGAACTCCCTTGAGTCTCTGGCTTTCAACATGAAGAGCACCGTCGAGGATGAGAAGCTGCAGGACAAGATCAGCCCAGAGGATAAGAAGACCATTGTGGACAAGTGCAACGAGATCATTGCGTGGCTGGACAAGAACCAGGTACAAAACTAAGCCTTTATTGGTATTAGTTGTCCTCCTATTCTACAATATGACAATATTTCACTCTTGATGATGGAGTTAGTTACAATATTGTTTTTAAGTTGAAATCAAGAACTTGATCACATACATTTTAAATTAGTGACTAGATCAATTATCCAAACACACTAGTAATTTTGCCTTATCAAAGTTAAACTCTATAACCACGGTTCTCAAATTTTACAACCTCAGAAAATATCTGACTCTCCCAGTACAACCAGATTTAAACCCAGACTACATCAGGCCTAAATTATGGCTATCTAAAATGAGATTGAACCATGGATTAGGTAAGAAAACAAAGACTCAAATTTCATGAAGTCCACCATACAACCAGATGCAGCCTGTGTACCTTTCAGAATATGAAATCCAGCAAAAACTGTTAAGCTGCTTTATTTTCATATATCTAATTGTTTTGTGCTTTGTGTATAGACGGCTGAAAAGGAAGAGTATGAGCACCAGCAGAAGGAACTAGAGAAGGTGTGCAACCCAATCATAACTAATCTGTACCAGGGAGCAGGGATGCCCGGGGGAATGCCTGGGGGAATGCCTGGAGGGATGCCTGGTGGTTTCCCTGGTGGAGCTGGAGGAGCCGGCTCTTCCTCTGGCCCGACTATTGAAGAGGTTGACTAAACTACAAATCCCAGCTTACATTAATGTGCGTGTTTACCATCTAATGTTCAATAAGCACACTTTTCCTCTCAACTTCAAAAATAAATGACCTAATAATAAAACTTACTGTTGGGAATATAAATATGCTGTGTCATCTTTTATATCTTTCTTTTTTATATTTGGCTAAATGGAAATTATATTAAGTAGTGTAAAATAGATGAGAAACGCCTCAGGCTACAAACACAAACTAGAGAATTAGTATATTATGTTCATATTGTTTTAATTTTATTCTAAAATTTTAATTCCACAGAGAAAATAAGTAGTCTATTTTATAGTTAACATACTGTACAAAGAGAAGTAAGACTCATACTAATTATACATTGGTTATTCATTTAATTTTTACATTTGTTTTTTCTGTCCTTTTCTGATGCAATACAGCACAGAACATAAATAGACTGGTTGTCATCTCAGCTGCTTATCAAGGTGTTTTTTCCCCCATTCTTATCAATGGCAAAAACAGTTTTTTTTGCCATATAAAAGCCCATGGCCCAGTGTAAATAGTGAGTTAGGGAGGTGAATCGCTCTGAGACACAGCCATGTTCTTGCTTGTCAGTTGTTTGGCTCTTGTAGCCTCCACTCTGGGTAAGTTTATTCAGTATAAATAACCAGGTTTAGCTTGAGTACAGTGCAGTAAAAGATAAAAATGGATACTAGGTCATACCTCCAGCCTCAGAGTGGGAAATTCTGTTAGAACAAACAGGTTAAAATAAAAATCATTTCTAAGTTTGGCTTTTTTTCCTCATGCTGTTTGATTGATTGCTAGGGTGTGGAGTCCCTGCCATTAAGCCCCAAGTGAGCGGATACAACAAAATTGTGAATGGAGAAACCGCTGTGTCTGGATCCTGGCCCTGGCAGGTTTCTCTTCAGGTAATGAATACCAGGGACAACTGTCTCCTTAAACTTCAATTCTTACTCTATAACAAGATTTTGAAGACTTTAACTTTTGCTTCACAAGGATGGCACAGGATTTCACTTCTGTGGAGGTTCCCTGATCAACCAATACTGGGTTGTCACAGCTGCTCACTGTCGTGTGTCGTAAGTTCATTCACAGATACATGATATGGCCTCTATTCTCCTAATAACCCTCTTCACTGTCTCTCTGCAGCCCCTATAACCACCGTGTGATCCTGGGAGAGCACGACCGTAACTACAACAGCGAGCCCATTCAGATCAAAACCATCTCCAGAGTAAGATGTTCACAAATGTATTTACAGTTCCCTCCATCCATATTTTAAACTGTGATATGTAATGGAGAGCACTGTATATTATAATATAGAGAATTCTTATTTAAACTGCAAAGCTGAACATAATATTCTTTTGATAATATTATAAACAAAAACTTCCCACTCTCAGGCCATCTCCCACCCCTACTACAACAGCAACACCTTCACCAATGACATCACCCTCCTGAAGCTGTCCTCGCCCGTCCAGATGACCAGTCGTATTTCCCCTGTGTGCCTGGCCTCCTCTAGCACCAGCATCCCGTCCGGAACCAAGTGTGTGACCACTGGATGGGGCCGCACTGGGACCACCTGTAAGTAGCAGTGTGACAGTAACACAATTTATTGTTACAAAAGAAATATCACATACATCATTATATCGAGCATTGTGTGAGAAGAAGCATATGCTAAAATGAATCAGTTACAGTTTAAGTTAAGTGGACGAGGTTAAGATGTGATTCATAGTTTTAACTACTAATGACAGTCATTACAGTGTAATCTGATCTTGACATTAAAATGATGAGTTACACACAAAGCCTATAAAGTTAATAGTAATATTCAGTGATTATGACTATGTTGTTTTTTTTTTTTTTAATATAATTACCATGTTATTGTTGCCCGTTTACAGCAAGCCCCCGTTACCTCCAGCAGACTGCTTTGCCTCTGCTGAGCCCTGCTCAGTGCAAGCAGTACTGGGGACAGAACAGAATCACTGATGCCATGATCTGTGCTGGTGCATCTGGAGTGTCTTCCTGTCAGGTAAAAAAATAACAACACAAATACTGGCACCACTGACAAATATGAACAGTGGTTACAGTGTGCAAACTGCATGACTCACTGCTGCTGAAATGTATAAGAACCTACCACAGATTTCATCAGGGCTGCCAATATCAGTGGATGGCCTTGTACATTTTGTAGTGGTTAATCTCGGCTGGTTCATTTCAGGGTGACTCTGGCGGCCCTCTGGTCTGTGAGAGCGGTGGGGTGTGGTCTCTCGTGGGTATTGTATCCTGGGGAACCTCAAACTGTAATGTCTACGCTCCTGCTGTGTATGCCCGTGTGTCCTACCTGCGCAGCTGGATCGACCAGACCCTCGCTTACAACTAAATCAAACACACAAGTTTAAACTACCACCCACACTGAATGTGAACCTGTCTGTCTGGTGTCAATATTGAAATATTAAACTTTATATAAGAATATGTGTCATTTTGAATTAATATTAAAGTAAACATTTTGAGTATTTGTTACATATATGTGATGCCATAACATTAGCTATTAAAATTAATTTAACAGAATCTGGTTCATGGCTCTGCAAACACAGGACCTGTGAAAAACTAGGGACAAATAATTCTCAAAGCATAAAAGTATTCTCTGTCAGCTGCACTAATTAATTCTATAGTAAATGTTTTCATTTTCTCAGACTGGCAAAATGATAATATGCCATGTCGCAAGCACGATTGTATAACATTTGAGCTTAGTATAATAAGGTTATTGCAAGTTATTATGATTCTTTCCAATTACTGATTAAAAGGATGACCGTATTCAGTGTAAACTTGTGTACTGCGTGTTCTTTTGGTCACTGAGAACACATCACTCAAATTAGGAAACATACAGTACTTTGTGTAACACTGAGAAGGAAGCAGTGACCCAAAGGAACAAATTACAAATCCACTTTTTATTTTTATTTAATTTTTGGAAAAGGAAAATGGATAAAAAGGTGAAAACAAGAAAGCAACTGTCTTAACTTAAGTTTAAGAGTTTTCAATCACTGTCAAATATATATGAACAGTCCAACTATACAGTTAAATGCATTTATAAAACTGACTGAATGTTAGAAAGGTTTGGTTTCGCACAAAAACTAGGGGAGTAAAATCTGCACCGACACCTCTTCTCAGTGGTCATACAGCTCCTTCATCTCCTTTAGGATCTTTATGCTCTCACTGTATCTCAACTATTACACCACATTTACTGTTTTGGGTCAGAGCCCTCCTTCAGCCAGTCTAAAAATTGGTTTCCATCTAAAAGACAAGTAAGGCACATAATTCAGACTCTGCATTTCACATCCAGAATGGTAGTAGCAACCCACAGTAAAATTCAATTATTGGGCATTTTCATACTTTTGTCTAATCTTTTTCCAGCGCACCATGTGGTCAGATATACGGGATCCAGATGAAGGAACTTTATCAGTAGGCTGTGAACAGAGTAAACACCAAATGTTAGTGCTAGCAAAAAATACATTTGCTAGCAAAAAAGGTATTTCGTAGTGAACCTTTTTGACTACGGGTTTGTCAGTCGGCGGGATCCTGAGATTGATTGGTTCACCAGATGAGTTGACAGGACAGGGAGTTGGTGGAGGCAATCTGTGAACATCCTGCTCTTTACCATTAACATTGTCAGTCAGCTGAAAAGAATAAGAACAAGTTTAAATTTGAAATTAGGGGTAAAAAGCCACCTTGTCAATTTACTTACCTCTTCATCTGCAATACTGTGTGGGGAGAGAGGAGTGGGATCAGCCCGTTCTCGAAATGATGGGTTATTTCGCATCCAAGAACGGCAAATAGGATACAAAGGTGTGTTGCTGTTAAACTGAGCCAAATCAACGCTGCGGTCAAACAACTTGATAATATAAGCATCTGAAAAATAAAAATGAGAACAATAAGATGAAATTAACATGCAATGTAATGTTTTGGTTATGCATGCATGAAGTCTTAGAATCTAAAAATAAAAGTTTGATATTGTCACTATTCCTTTACTTTGTTTGTTTTGATTGGTGTCTGGCATGCTTTCATCCATTTCTTTCCGCTTCTTTCTTCTATGTTGTGGAAACCTTGATGGGGGCCTAAAAATATTAAACAATGTGTTGCAAAAAACATTTATCTTACACTTATAAAATGTGGTAAGAGACCATTGTCACAACACTTACCTTTTGCCAGACAATGGAGATGAATCCCTAAGATAGAAAAACATAAACAACATTGAATTAATTATAGACCTTATAGAAATTTAAAAGTTGTTATGAATTATTACATACTTATTTGAGGCCTCTGCAGTTTTCCCAGCATCACTTTCATTTTGGTCCCTGATAATAATAATAAGAATAAGAATAAGAATTTTTATTTATGTATTTATTAATTAATAAATACATAAATAAATAAACTAACAAACTAAACTAAACTAAGGAGGAACAACGAGATGGCAAACCTCTCTAAAATATCATGCATTAAGAAAGGACAGTTTTCCCAAATAGACAGCAGATTTTGAACTGTTTCTGTGATATTAAATGTAATTAACGTAAGGGCTTAAAAACAGCATAGAAAACAGAGAATAGTAGATTGTTTAAATCGCATAACTTTTGACCTACATTTCAGTTTCCGACTTTTCTACCAATCCTTGCAACACAGCATCCAATTTGAAGCGTGCTCCAGACGCCTCCATGTCTGTAAAAGTTATAGAAACAAATAATAAACTTAAAAGCGAGATAAAACACTTAATGGAATTGCAGAGTGGCGAAAGGGGGTAATCTATAAACAGGGGGACAGTTACCTGGTCTTTCGGTCTTTATCTTGATGTGGTGCATGGTAAGAAAAATCAATGCTGCTTATCAAGAAAATTTTATTCCGATAATGTCCTGTGATACGTTTCGAGTTTAATTAAATATCTTGAGCGAGAAACACAGCTCCCCGACCATTGTTAACATTAGTTAGCAATAGGTTAGCTGCGGGGGTAGTTACAGACGTTTATTTAATAATCCTTTTATTTCTACCCTAGCACTTCAGCTGTTAAAACATCGGTAGAAAACATGTACTGCAGTTTGTATTTAATTGTGTAATATAACATTTAACGTCGCTTACAATGAATCGTGGATCTTGCTAGCTAAATTTATCTTTGCTAACTTAGCTTGTTTCCAGTTTCCTCTTCCGCGCGCTGACCCTTCCCCGTGACGTGATTGGCTCCAGCGGACATTAGACTTCTGGCTCATTGGCTCTTTCTCTTGTCAATTAAGCAAACGTGCGCCCTTATTGGTCAAACTACCAGTAGTAAAAACTACTAACTGTAGGAACTACTGTCTGTTGTCTTTCACGGAATCAAAGCTTCTAGTTTTATTGGACATCGATTATACCCTCTAATAATTGTACGTCTATATCTTGATGGCTGCTTCAGATACATGCAACTGATGCTTCGGTTCTGCTTCCAGTAAAGTCTTGTCAACTGCCATATGTTGCTGCAAAAGTTGTAATATTTTGAACCGAGTCTTTCATTTATTCATTATCTTCCAAACTTCCAAAATTCTTCCAGCTTGTGTAGTAATTATGAAGGCAAGGTAAGAGTTTTTGCTTTCAAAGGTAATTACATAATTATTAATGGCGAATTTGCTTCATTGTTGTTTTCAGTTTCTGCAATCAGAAAGCCACCAGAACAGAGCCCTTGATGGAAAAAAGCCACCGTTCATCACAGATCCCATCCCTGCCCAAGACAAAGAAAAAGGTTCGTTTTGAACTATATTTTTTTCAGAACTCATTCATCACTTAGTAGCAATAACGTTGACTAACACTAATCCAACAAATAAAGTATTACAAAAATGTGATAACGTAGTTCTTATGATGCAGTCAGTGTACATTAAGTCTTTCTTTCAGGATGTCTAACATTCACAATTTCAGCCCACCACCTACACTGACATTATGTAAATCAGTGTGTGTATATTATTTTTGCTCTTCATTACAGGTGTCAGGTTTGGTGTCCAAAAAGTCACCAATTTTAAAACGACAAACTTGTACAAAATCTCTGCAGCAGGATGGAAAGCAAGATTACAATACTAACTCAGATCTGGAGAGGTGTCCAATTTTCACAGCGATTTGGCCATCCTCTGAACCTTCCTCTCCCAATGATATGCCCTCATCTGACAAGAATGTGCCAACATCAATGTACAAGTCCTCTGAAGATGACACTGAGCATAGTTCAGTGCTGGCAAAGTGTGTGTTGCAAGCACTATTTAGTAAATCAATATACACTTGCAATTTTGTTAAATGTCTACTCATATTCATCAGGTATGTGGATCGTTTTCGTCATGGTCAACCACAAAGTCGAGAGGAACGGCAGCAAAAGTCTTCTAGCTCTAAAGAAGAACTGCTGCCATTCTGGTGGGCATCATCTCCGTCATTACCTCCCAGTTTAACACCAGAGAAAACCGGTAAATGTGCACTGCATATTATTATATTTTACTAATACTTCAACTTCAACTTCAAAATGTTTTAATGTTGTTTTTTTTTGACAGATCATAGGTTGCCTGATCACAACAGAGCCATTTCCCAAAGCAGAGGATCCCTAAGTGTAACTATATTTAATTATAATTTTTGTCTCTAGTTTTACTTACTATCTGCAACTAGTGCATGTTAATATAATGTTAGAGTGTCATTAATGCTCTTAGTGCTGTTTGAATTTCAGTTGTCTCTGGTCTATAGGTTTTGTCAGACACCTCCCAATGTGAACCTTACGATTCAGAGATTTTGCAGCTACAAGAGAGAGCCAGCAGACTGTTGCAGAAGGGGTAAAATAACAACAAAAAGATTCATTAATTCATTAGAAATGAAATAATTCAATAACTAAACAAAAATTTATTTCCAGTGAATTTACTCTTGAGGAAGATTCTCTCCCCGTGAGCTCAGATGGTGTAGGATGCTCTGACTTCTCATCTCCAGTGAGTGCTCATGAGCCTGTGAGAAAGCCCCTGATTTCAAGTTTGCCTAAGTATAACATTGGTGAGTTGTGCTTTACTCTTCATTCTGTATGTCTGATTTCAAGATGTAATGCATTTTATATACATTATGCTGATACTGTTTGCAGCTAAAGACCCATTCTCTGTTATGCCATCTTCAGTTAATCCTTTACGCCCAGAGGAAGACATTTTATTCCAATGGCGTTTAAGGAGAAAGATGGAGAAGGCGAGGGAATGGACGCAGTCACAACAGCACTTTGATCCACAAGGCTGGCAAGGATACAATAAAAGTCCGTCCCTGCACTCAGATCAATGTATTATGGTATGTATTATGTGTGGTTTCAAGTCTTATTTTTATTTTTAGCTTTACTTATTGAGTGTTTATTAAAAAGGTAATAATCATATTCTTGATTATTAGGGAATACAAGAAATGCATCCTCCAGGTTTGCCACAAGGAACTACTCGCCAGTCGATCAGTGGACCTCATTTAACCACTTTAGATCAACAGACCAGAATAGCTACTACTACTGCTACTACTATGCATACTACTATGGTGCCCTCTGGCTCTGTAGCTTCTTCACCACAGGCTCTTGCTCACGTTCCCTCCCACATGCATTTGCTGTGTGATATTTTGCCCTGTCCCAATCAGCCATCTAATCTTCATGAAGAAGTGATGCTTTCACAAAAACTCGATTCACAAACTATCATTCTACCTCAAAAAACACCAAATTTACCTCTGGAACCACTCATAACTGGACATGCTGAAAAAGATGTACATTTATCTCAAACTAAGAGCACAGAGGCACCTAAGAAACAGCCAGAGAAGAGTGAGAAGAAATCAATTCTTTCCAAGGAGCAAAAGAAATCGGCAAGGTACAGTACCACAACTTAACATTTACTGCTACTGTAAGATTAAATGTGAACCTGAAGTCTTCCTGTTCATTTATTTATAAAACAGGGTTCTCTCACGACAGAAAATACCCCCAAACATAACTAGTACACCGCAACATCAGCAGAAACGCACCAATTCTAAGAAGAGCAGAGGGGACGACGTGCCACCTTCTCCAATCCAAAGTGCTTTGGGACAGGTACATACATGTTGTTGGGCATGTTTTGGATATGTTTAGTATATTGCAGCATCATAATTTTAACTGACAATTGCATTAACAGATATTAAAGCCACAACATATCTGATAATGTCTTAATTTTGTTCGACAGGTCGTTTCTGAAGTATTATTTCCTTCTATGGATTTAACCATTGTACAAGAAATTCCCTCAGCATCACCACCCTGCCTTGTCTTAAAACAGCAACATAGTGACTATGAATCTGTAGGAATAATTTCACAATTTCTTCAAGAGGCTGAAGGTGAGGTTATACAGTAGAAAATAGAGAATTCTGTTCTGAATTATATTTATATTACGATGTTTTATGTACTATATATTTCATTATTCTTTTTACTGTGATAATTTTAGATTCAGATGAAAAGGAGTTTGAAGACGATCCTTTACTTCAAGTCCTTCGAAAACAGAGAAAATGGGTTAAAGAACAAATCAAGTATGTTTATCAAAAATTCAAAACAAGTCAAAATTAATAGTAATTGTAAATATCTTTTTCACAGTGAAGTGGACACACTGTTAAAGGAATTCCAAGAACAAAACAAAATGTGAATGCATAATGTTACAATTTTTTTTAATCACAGTCAAATAAAAGTTACATTTTAATATGTCTTCATTGCAAGCTTGAATACAAAATACAACAGTGTATACTTACAAGTTTCTCTCAGAAGAAGCTATCAACTCAATTTACAATCACATCCAGTACCCTTCTCTTATACTGGCACAGTTGATAAATCTAAGCTAACAAAGATGGTAAATATAAAGTTGTTCTTGTTTTAAAAAACACCCATCACTCAGTTCTGCTCATTTTGAAACCTTTTGAATTCAAGTGAACTAGAATCCAACATCAGGGAATGTTAAGTACAATTTTATTTCTATATCACATTTAAATCAATATTTAATAAATATTTAAAAACAAGAAAAAAACTCAGATGTGTTATAAATGATCCAATGAAAATGATGCCGTTAGGAGGGTTTCAGTGGCAAAGAATTTCAATGAAATATTGCTGTTGAGTCTCAAAATGTAGCACAAAGTTAACTACATTTTCATAGATGTATCACCTATGCCACTATTACTGGAGGATACAACATTTAATTCTTGTTGGGTGTAGATTAGCTCAAAGCGTGAACATTGTCCGGTGGTAAAATGGGCGCGGATACGATGAGAATACCACTGGGAGACACAGCAGATTCCAAAGCCATTATATCCACCTCTTTTGGAACTCGATATCGACGATTAAACTGCCGTGTTGTGAGTCCACTGCCATTCTTTTAATATCAACAGGAAAACATTACTACTTAATGGCAAGTTGATGAGCAATAAACTTTAAATATTACAAAACACCAACCTTTTTCTCCTCATGCCTTCCTTGCACTTCCACAAAGTCTCCAATAACTTTAACCATCAGGTCCTCTGGTTTAAAGTGCTTAACATCAACTTGAATTGTAAAGCCATTGTCATCACAGTTCACCTGAGAGGAAGAAAAGGCTGGTCTAAATCTAATGTGTCAATGTAGGCATTCTGCATACAACACAACAGAACCAGGTTCACTATAACTTACCTCAGAACTGGTGTTTTTAGTCTCCGCAATAAGCAATTTTGGGGACCAGTTGTATTGTCCATAGGTTCCATTCAGTCGAGGAATCAGGGGAGGTAAAACTTTCTCCCATTGGATACTATCAGCAGGGGTCGTGTGGAGCAAAATATAATCCATGTATTTATTTTGAATTATAAAATCTGATAGTTTTGGGTTCAGTAGATCTTGAACTCTCTGATCACAAGGGCTAATGTAACTGACCAAACACTCTTCGACCCTTGTGTTTTTGCCCCTACTGCTTCCCGAAATAAATGTCTCCAAGCTCCTGCCTGCGGTCTGAGCTTTATACTCTAGTTGCATAATGAGCCGGGCATTGACAGCGGGGCACCTTGCGTCTGTTTTGTTCAAGGACTTAGGGGTACCACCCCTGAGATTTCAGTCAGAGTAAATCTGGATAAGAGAGCATTGTTTGAGGATGATGCAGCTGTTGTAGACTTTAGGTCAATTAACATGTTCAGTGCTCATTACTGAGACTGGAGAATGTGCCTCAGTTAATTTGCAGCATACACTTGAATATGGACAAGCTTGTCAAGGAGGAATGCATCTAAAATAGAATGGCTAAGGTCTAAATATTGGTATCTGTAAAGACAGACAGTGACAGCAGGCTTTACAAAACACGTGCCATAACATGTGGGTCTACTAATAGGCCAGTTGTACATTTCACTTTCACTGGATAAACAAAACTAGACCATCAAAATAAGTATGTATTAAACGCATTGCATCAGTCATTTTATTAATACATTCTGTATTCTTCTTTAATAATACACAAAAATATTTCATAAAACATTTTTATAATGGGTAAGTGGAATCATATACATTAAAGCATGTTAACAGGAATGATATAAAATACAAAAAACATCACTCAATTGGTGTCATTTGCATAGAAACTACCTTATACAGAAAAATGTACAGTGGCAGTTCACTTATCTAAATTGCAGCTAGCTATAATAGTAACACATTAGTCTTATATAGCGGTTTACCAGACATTTAAAGTCGCTATCACAAAAACATGACCAAAGAAGCTATTTGCAATTAATGCTGTGAAAGATGGGACACAAAAACTAATTAGATGTGTGTTGGATAAAACTGAAGTGTTCTGCGTTAACAACAACAAAGAATTGATGTTTTAAAAATTCACGGGGTGCCCAGGGGGATTGTAAATGACAAATAATCACCCACTTCGCCCCACTCTGCCCTGTAGAGCTGGAACACGGTAATCCAGGTACAAAGGACAACAGCCCACAGGAACACCCCCAGTGCCGACCTCTTCACATCTGGACAGAAACACAAAATAAATTATTCATTTGTATTAAACCGTGCCATATAGTCAAAAGGGATTGAATATTCATTCACACTTGATGGTAACACTCTCATGGTCGGCATGGTGTTCTTGGTCAGGTACCCTGCTTGGTAACGTTAGTGGTCTTTTTTGTGAAGGGGAAAACTACAATGGAAAGTTATGGGCAACTTCACTCTACTCAGATTTTCCAAAAATAAACAGGAACCCCTGCAAATCTAAAGATGACCAACCTGGCCGTCCTACAGGTCCATATTCCATTCTCCTGAAGTTTTCTGGTTGCATTAGATTATCAGACTATTGATTTTTTTTTTTTCTTTAGAGTGTCCACAATTGTTGAATGTGGGAAACCCATTCAAGTTGTTGGCTGTAGCACCTGTAGCTGGATGAACCCCAGGACGACTGGCAACCACTTGGTGGAAGCTAATCCAAATAAAGAATAAAAAAAGAATAGCTTATTTGGAACAGTTTAGTTTACTGGGTAAACCTACATCGTTGGCACTTTTAGCGAGGCGCCAGTAGAGTAGTAGGAGTGTTTGTCCACTGATCTGAAGGTCGGCAGTTTGAATCCCGCTCTCGAGAAATTGGTTGAGCGGTCAGATCCACTGACCCACAAGTTGGCAGTGCAATTCAAGTTCTCACTGATGAATACTGTCGTTGTGTCCTTGAGCAAGACGCTTAACCCACCTCGCCCCCAGTGTCTGCGTACACTGGTGTATGAATGTGTGTGTGAATGGGTGAGTGGTTCCTTGATGTAAAGCGCTTCGAGTGCCTTGAAGGTGGAAAAGCGCTATATAAAAATGTGACCATTTACCATTTAAATGCCTCTAAGAGTGCCAACAGTGTAGAGTGGTCTATCGTTGTCAGTGTTTCAAACCTCTGCTATAAACACTACCATTCAAGTTGCTGATGCGGAAAGGCTGTGAGAATATACAGTGGCAGCCCTCCTTGGATGGCTTTGCAAAGTCTTTTTTTGCTTTTGTGCATTCGATAAGTCTAACTTCAGATGCAGTTACTGAGCCTTTATATACACATTTCACCACACAGTGGCTGTTTAACACTGTCCAAACTTCAACTTCAGTTGGCCCATGCTCAAATACTGAAGTCCATTACCAAGATGAGCAAAGCGTCACGCAAGTGTTGAATGAAAGTGCTAAATACTCTTGAGAATACTTCTATTCCCACAGCTATACTTTGTTCTGAATGTGAAAATTTAAGATAAAATATTTGAAATGTTTCTGCATTTGAGAGATGGCTGTGGTTGGACTGTCCCAAGTTTGGACGGTTGTTTGAATGCAGAAGGAAGTGGACCATAAAGGATGTCAAACAGAATGTAGGAGGGACAGGCTGGTCAGGAAAGCAAAGTAGGGTATTAGTAAATTCCATATATTAAAATAGTTGTATTACTCACATGTTTTTATTTGCATTTGTTCTGTGAAGGATGGTTTTAGAAAGGCTTCCTTGAAAAACCAAATTACATTAACAAGCCATAAAAATGGCAGGATTTTATTTGCATTTGTTCTGTGAAGGATGGTTTTAGAAAGGCTTCCTTGAAAAACCAAATAAAAAAAAAAAGCCATAAAAATGGCAGGAGGGCAAATCCACCTAAGAAAATAAAACAGAAACAGACATTAGATATGGTAAATTGTTATTCTGTTGTTAGAGAAGTTTTTAAAGTGCCTGAACACATTGCAATTGAGAGGCTGGGGCCAAACTAAAAGTTGCGCAGTTCTATACAAACATGAATATTATATTTTTAAATTGCTGAACGTGGTCATTGGTAAACCATTTTCCCCTAATGGCAGGGCCATAACACAACCTCTGGTGTAAAGACATTTTAAACCACCATTTAAATCATATGGGTCAGGGCGTTGTCATTTTTTCACGGCAGCAACATTTGAGAACTATGACCCAAAATGTTAGGTTAGCATAATTTCATCTCCATCACTTTCAATTCATCGTTCTGTTGCCAACCAAAGCACACAGCTTAATTCAACAAAACATGCATCAGCCATTTCCACCTCTGCTCAGACATTGTGATTATTATATTTAACACACATCGGAGTAACTTCTTGAGTAACGTTAAGAAAGTACTAACTTACCCAAATAATACTTTCTACAAAGATTTAGTTTCTCCTCATTGGGAACACGTTCCAGATTCATTGTGCTTGGACCTGTTAATAAAAAAGTGTAAAGAGCAAATTAGCGCTACCTTTAAATGTGTGTGTATCATAGACTGAATAAAGAATGTATGTATACTGTCTATGGTCATTGTGCTTGGACCTGTTAATAAAAAAAGTGTAAAGAGCAGTGTAGGAGTATTTGCTAGCTAGCTCCGTGTGTGTACGCTGCGTTAGCGACCGGGGCGCTGTTTCCCCCAGAAATAGTAGCCGAAACTAGTAAAGCGTCAGCACGCGTATTTAACCGAAATTATATTATTAAAATAGTAATTATTATCTACCAGGGTTTCGGGCGGACAAACGCTAGAGACAGTGGATGGCCTATTCTCGGTATTGTTCCTCCTGTAGCTAAGCTCGAAGCCTCCTTCCTCGTCTTTTTGATGTGAAACGCAGTCTCTTTGTCGCCGCCCACTGTCCAAATGAAAAGAGAAGCGTCACGTTACTTTTACTTCATAACAATATCAAAGCGAGCAAGAGCAAGATTTGTGTAGATGTTAAATGTTATATTGTTTCACTGAATGTTCAAAATAGGCGTTTATTTAACATTCTGATTTTATTTTAGTTTTAAATTATGTGGCCAGACCGTATTTTGATTCACTGTGACATTGGTTTTGACGGCGTAAATTCACATAAATGAAAGTTGTACAAATGAAAGAATCCGGACACAACACAAAAACTCCCTTTCCCTTGCGTCTTTGCGGCGCACCCTCCCACCCGCGCCTACCCTCTTGTCTCTACGCGCTGCTAGCCCCATAGCCCTCGGTGTGTGTGTTGTTGTTGAAGCGATGATGGCGG
>KN485217.1:0-17043 GCA_000787095.1 Periophthalmodon schlosseri | reverse complement strand
TGAAGACGGAAGCGGTTCGGCGATCACCACCGGCGGCTGCCGTAGGAGGCCAGGGCGGCACTGTTCCTGCCAGAGGACGTTTTCCCGGTCGGCCGTGGTCGTCTCGCACTCGTTTGCGTTCAGAGAAGCGATGGCAACTTGGGCGATCAGGCTTAGAGGCTGATGATGTGACAAATGGAGGCCAAAGGCCCCCAAACCTGGTCCTGTCGTTAAACGAAGACCAGTCCCACTTGCGCTTACTGGGCATAGAGGCGAGCCATAAGACCCTTGGCCAGGCTGGATACAGCTCTAGTGGGAGCGAAGAGGTGAGGTCCCAAACCCACCCAGGAGTTAGTATCTTTATTTTATTTTTTATATTTGGATGAATGTTGAAATGTGTCTGAATGAATGTTGTGAACTGAAGCCTGCTGGTTAGTGTCATGGAGAAATGTCAACATCCTAGTGCCATGCTAACTGTTGGCTAATGTTAGCCTTGTACAACATTTCGTGACATTTAATGAACAAGCATAACAAGACTTGTCAATTTGAGTAATTAAGAAGAATGCATACTCTATTTGAATACTCTCTCTTTGCTTGCCGCTTTTGAACATTACTTCAGGAACAATTGACATAAATTTAACATACTTTAAATCAGTACACAGCATTTACTTCATTCCTGGTTCACTCACTGTATGGGACGGAGTAGCAGCGAGCTAACGCTAGTAGCGAACACAAAGAAGGAGAGCGCTACCGCTACCGTAGCATAAAATGGCTAATGCTAACTTAAGACATTCACTGCCCAAATTCGGAGATCTGGAGAGATAGATTAGATTGGAAAATGCAGAACCACACATACAAATCTATGGCTACTTAACTAAACTTACAAACAACAAAGTCTTGTTTAACGCCTTCACTTACCAGACTTTGTTGTTTGTAAGTTTAGTTAACGCCTTCACTTACTGCAAGTCAATGTTGGATATCCGTAAAATTTGTGCTAAATGTTAGCATTAACAAATCGGGCATTTATAATGTATGTTAAATGTGCATTCTTTATTAAATCCGATTGCGTGCTTGTATTTCAGGCGTGTTAAGATGTTTGATGGTTTATAACAGTGTAGTTACACTTAAATTGAGTGGGCTTGTCTGCTACTGTACACACTCATGCAGTAGAGGGCATTCAGTCTCTGCTACATTTCATCTACATAGTTTCTCAATTTTTTTTCCTCAGTTGTCAAAAATGTGTCTGTTTTATTGCTATGATTGTCAAAGCCTTACGCTACTCACTTCCAGCACCTTCAGGCTTGAAACAATGTGTATATACGGAGAATGAGATCTAATTTCGTATTACCTTGACATTACGTAGATATAACCATTGTGCTTTTTCTTCCAGGTGGATGATTTCAAAGGCTTTGAACCTGAGAGAAAGGGTTCCAAAACATCTCGGCAAAACCCTTTAAAAGGTGATAATAATATTTGTGTTAATGTATAAGAAGAATGACAAGTTTTTGTTATAATATAATACTAAATGCTTTAAAATTTTTTGTATGTTTTTAGGTGAGGGCATCAAATCTAAAAGTCAAATGGAGGAGGTACCTGTTTCAGCCACAATGGATACAGAGGCTTCCCCTTGTGACATTTTTGAAGATGACAAAGACTTGGTCCAAATACTAAGTCCATCTTCTCAAACAGAACCTGCTAAGGACTGTAAAAAAGGATCTAAACGAAAAAACACTAAAGACCACCAGTCCACTAAAAATGCTGCATCAGCGCCAAGGATTACTATAAAATTAGTGGCCAAAAAGAAAACAAAAACTGTTAGAGAGCTTCACAAACACTCTATGAAGAAGTCGAAAGAAAAAGAACTTCAGGATCAACCTGAAGCAAAGGACCTTCTGGACGAGCAGATTTCAAGCGCTCATGTAAAATTAAAAGCGGAGCCCCTTGATGACAAAAATGACATAGTGGATAAGGCTGAAGGGAGCACACAAGTGAGGAGGCGTGGGCGATCCGCTGCCAAGCCAGCACAAACTGCAGATAACATCACCAAAGTTGTGGCTAGTGAACAACAAACACTATCCATAAATCCAATTGAAATTATGAGTGATTGTAGAGCCACAGACCCAAAAGCAACAACGGTCAAACACCAAGAAAATGTCACAGAGTCCAGTTCAGAAAGTCGTCAGCCTGGTACTCGAAGAAGCACTAGAGTCAAAAACCCACTTACAAAAAATATCTCAGACAGTGCAACTGAACCAGTTAGCTTGGGCAGTACAGAGGCTGTTTCAACTGATACAAAGTTAAATGAAGAGATCAAACCAACAACACAGAATAATAATAATAAGCGAAGGCAAAGTAAAAGGCTAAATAAGGATTTTCAAAATAAAGATATCCAGGATTCATCAACTGCAAAATTGAATGACACCATTGTGCAGCCTACTGACTGCCTCCAGTCTTTTCAGGATGCTGAAAATACAGTTCCAAAATTAAAATTAATTCGCATAAAAAATCCAAAATATGAAGCACAGTCCAGTGAAAAGAATTTAACACGAAAAAAGAAAAAAAGGAAGAAGTACATTTGGACTCTGGCATTAGTGAAAACAGTTCAAACCAAGACAAGTGAAAATACAGTTAAAGTAACAGAAAAAAATGAGGTTAGTGATGACACTGGTGTAAGCAAGAGTTTGAAACGAAGAAGTAAAAAATCAACACTGGATACATCAAACTCTCAAAAAAGTAAGAAGGACAAAGACCCCAGTGAGAAAGGTTCCCCAAATAAAAATGAAGTCACTGAAAGAAAACCCACTCCTAAGATGTCGGTGGAAGAGGTTGTAATTGAAAAAGAAAAGGAAAAGGAAACATTAAATCAAGAGACCTCTAAATCAGACTGTGGGAAAATTCCACCTCTACAAATTAAAAAGGTGTCATCTCCTGGTAAAAATAAAAGCTCAAAGCCATCATTTCTCATACAACAAGTTAGTCCGGGGCTTGAAAAGAAAGAAGATGTTCCTAAAGATGCAAATGAGGGCAGTGTAGATAAGACAACATCTGTGGAAGAAAAAGTGGCACCCACCAGAAGGTTGAGAAGGAGGACATCAAGTGTAGAAGCTCCACAAACAATGCCTATTAACCAAAAGCCGGGGACACCTCCAAAAAGAAGAGCCAGGGCAAATGCACAGGAAAAAGAGAGCCCTCAAAAAACAACTGTAGATGTATCTCAGGTTTCAGCGGAGGATTCAAGCACACATGTTCTACCCGAAAAGACTTGTCAAGATTTGACTGCAGAATCTGTTGAGTTGACCAGTGTAGACGTTCCTGAAAATGCTGACAAGAATTCCTCACAAATCTGTGATGCTGCAGAACAAGTGCCAGATAAAGATTCTCCACCCATTGTGGAGAATGATGCGGAACCACTTTCCAATGAGGCCAAACCATTGCTTGTGCCTTCAAAATCTAAATCTAAACCTAGACGATGTAGAAATACTGTTACAGGGAAAAGGAGGTGTGTGCAAAGGAAGAAGAAGGTTATATCTGTTCAAGCAGCCCCAGAAATGTTCACTGACACTGTATCGGCCATAGTAGAAAGTGTCATCTCTGAAGCTCTTCAAAAAGACTGCCAGCCATTATTAACAGATGACACCCCCTTTGAAACAAAGGATTGTACACACACTGAAGTAATACAAGAAAGTACAGCATTAGAAAAAAGGCCACAACAGACTCCAATGTCTGTTAAAGAAGAAAATGAAGTTCAATTAATTGATAATTCTCTGAGTGTGGTCTCCAATCAAGGTAAAAAACTGTTGAGCTCTAAAAAGAAATCCATAAAAAAATTAAAGAAACGGCGCAAGAGTTTGATTGGACAGCGACAGAAGCCCAAGCCCAGAAACAGAAATGGGAAATTTGCACCCGAACCCTCTGGGAGTACAGTTAATTCAGAAACTAGTAAAATGTCCAAAAACTTAGCCATTCGTACATCTGCCTCAAACAACAAACTTATTGGGGTAAATAAAAAGTATAAAAAACGGCCACAAAGCCTTCACATTTCACAATCTAAAAGATCTAAAGCAGCTAAAATAATTTCAAAGCTCATGGAAATGGAAGAAGCCAGTTTAAAGCAGGAGGAGAGTGACACATTAGTTGATGCTTCACATGGAGAAGTGACTGAGGCCCAACCTGGAAAATCCAAATTTGTTAAAAATATTAAACATTTCATAATGCCCGTTGTAAGTGCCAGATCTTCACGTGTGATAAAGACCCCACAGAGATTTATGGATGATGCAGGGATGTCAGTATTGCCTCGCCGACACTCTCCAAAGAAAGGATTACAATTGGGTTTACAGACGCCAGTGCCTCCGGTGAAAAGAAAGGAGGATGACATTGTCAGAGCGATATCCCCAATCCTTCCTCTTGATGATGACTTCTTGAGTGAAGCACAGTTGGATGTAGATCTGTTTTCAGCGCAGGAACTAGAAGACGCCACTTGCATATCTGACAGCCTTTTCTCTGAGAAGAAAAGTGGGAAAAATGAGAAGACAGGTTTCCTAAAGAATTCTAGTTTTAAATGGCACATGCCAGATGAGTTTGGTGAGAGTATCTATACACTGGACAAAGCACATGAGAACAAGTGTGAAGATCTGCTTTTATTTCCTCCAGTGTCTCCAGAAGCACCTGCTGACCTCCCAGAAGCCCAGAAAAAGAAATGTTCTCTCAAAGCAAGCAAACACACTGATCACCTCAAGATTTATCAAAAACTTAAAAAACTTAACACAGGGCATCCAAAGACTAAAGAACTGGATAGTGCGAGCAAACCTCCTCAGGCACCTGTTGATTTGGCCGAAGGACTGGATGATGAGGTGATGAGTATCAGCTTAAGGCAGCGGCATACAGATGTGGAGAAGGACAAACCCAAACTCAAGATAGAAGATCTCAATAGTCCTGGGGTTGTGAGAAAAGTCTGTATAAAAAATCTGAACTTTAAAACGATTACAAAAATATCAGAAAAGGAACCAACCAAAAGTCACCAAGGTAAGCTAAATATATCCTATTGACACATTTGAATTGTACAGTTGAGTAATAATACTTATTACTAAATTCACAGATGAGAGAAAGCAGTCTGCACTTATTGATGAAGGGGATCCTGCTGCCATTGAAAAACAAAAAACACGTCTCTCTGGGGCAAATAAAAGGATGTTCAATCTCCTTAAGAAAGCTAAAGTTCAGCTCATCAAAATTGACCAACAAAAACAACTCAAAACAACTACTGTAAGATAAAATGCCCAGTTATTTTTAATTGATTGAACATTTATTTATTGCTGAATTAACTTGATGTCACTCCCCTTTTTATTTCATCCTGTAGCTATTGTCAGCTCCGTCCACCCCCAGATCTAGAGATGTGACAGCGAAGAGACAAAGAAGGAGGCAGAAGTTTCAACCTATGCCTGAGGTTCCAGTCAAGACCGAGCCCCAACAAATACAGGCAAAGCTCAAAAATGACGTCACGATTACATACACATTATAGTTGCATCATTTTCGCGTCTCATATCTGTTCTTTACTCACTGTAACGTCTGGTTGATTTGCAGGTGCCTGTCACCTCACCTTTGTGTCAGGAGTTTCGTCACGCTGGAGGTCCCCGTATCAAACACGTGTGTCGGGCTGCCTCTGTGGTGTTGGGGCAGCCTCGGGCTCTGGTACCTGATGACATTCCCAGACTGAGTGCTTTGCCTCTCCATGAAAGAACTGGTATTTCCCCTTCCACAGACACTAAAGGTTGATATAATTTGAAGAGGAAATACATTGACCTTGATAACACTTATCAAACTTAACATTTATTCTTTTTCAGATAACGGGTCTCCATCAGAATCAGACAGCCCTGGGGCATCAGATCAGAAGGTCGCAAAAGTGAAGAAAGTGTCCAGTCTGGTCAAACGGAAAGGGCTCGGACCGTTTGGATATCGCTCTCGGAGATGTGGAGTGTGCAAAGGCTGCAACCATGAGGAAGATTGTGGGGAATGTATTAACTGTCTGGACAAACCCAAGTTTGGTGGTCCCAATACTAAGCGACAATGTTGTGTGTAAGTATATGTGATTTATTTATTAAGTGAATTGTAAATTTGTTTATTTCAATATTTAATTGGTAATTTTTTTTCTTACCAAGGTATAAGCGATGTGATCAAATTGAAGAAAGGAAAGCACGTAGAATTAGTGGAAGAACAGTCCCCAAAGGTATTTCTGCTCTTAAGTACTTTAATATTACGGTATTATAGATATTATAGACCAGTGTGAAATATATTATCTGAACATTTTTAGGTGCCTCCAAGCGACGGCGTGCCTCTTTAAGTGCAGGTTGTTCTAGCAATGATGAAGGGGGCGAGGGCACTGCAGACTCACCGTCAGGTCAGGCTGATGGTAACAGTCCATCTGTTCGGAAGCAGCCGAAACGTGTTGTGAAGCCCAAAGTTTACTTTGACCTGGTTGACTATGAGTCTGATGGAGACAACAAAGGTGTCTCCAATGCTGTTTCTCCCGCCAGGAGAAGAGGCGCTGGACCTCGCTTCAATGAAGGTAGGCTAACAGTTTTTATATTGGCTCACACAAAAGTCAGTACAAAATCACCAGTAAATTTTGTAATCATCACAAACTACCCTGTAACCCCAGCCCATCAATTTTCTTTTTTGAAGATTTTGTTTCATTAGATGGATTCTTGGGGGACATCTCAGATGATGAAGTTAGGCACCGGAAGTCTAGTACACATCGTGTTCCAAGTGGCAAACGTAAACCTGAAAAGGTAAGCATTCAGTTCATGTTCCGCTTAGATGATAATTTACATATAGTGTTGTTATTGATTTCTTGGTATAAGCACTTTTGGTTGTTCACGACTGTCATTGTTTTGGGCTAGGGTTCGTTAGAGGAGACTCCTCCCAGTGTACTCGCTGCCTTGGCTCATGGGTTTGAAAAAACTGACCGAGAGTTGACAAAGCCTACTCACAAGATCAGGGTTGACTTCAAGGTATTGTACCTTTTTATTATATTTCAAGTATCACATTTATTAAATGAAATCACTGATTCTCAGAGTTGTGTTGTGCTTATTGGGTAAACAGTTCTGATAATGGCCAGCAGAGCAGAGTTTTCAGCTTCTATAAATACTTTGTTTTTAGGAGGACTGTACCTTGGAGAATGTGTGGAACACTGGTGGCCTGAGTGTCCTTACCTCTGCACCCCTCACACCCCCTTATGCGTGCTTCCTCTGTGCCAGTAAAGGACAGCACGAGGCAAGCTCCTAAAACATGCTTCATTTAAACTATGTCATCTCATTGGGTCTTTAAAAGTAATACATGCTCTTTCTCTGTTTAGATGCTGTACTGCCAAGTATGTTGTGAGCCCTTCCACCAGTTTTGCCTTGACCCTTCAGAACGGCCCTCCAATGATAATAAGGAAAACTGGTGCTGTCGCCGATGCAAGTTCTGCCATGTGTGTGGTCGTAAAAACAAACACTCAAAGGTCTATATTTTACTTTGATCCAGCAAATGGATAGTATTAAAAAGTATATTATATACAATATTTTCTTTTTTTTTTTTTTTTTTTTTTTTTTTTTTTTAATATTTTTTTTTTTTTTTTTTTTTTTTTTTTTTTTTTACTCAGCCTTTGTTGGAATGTGAGCGTTGCCAGAACTGTTACCATGCTTCCTGTTTGGGACCTAACTATCCAAAAATAAATAAAAAGAGGAAAGCTTGGGTAAGTTTATTGTTCACATTCTTCAAATTAATGCTGTTGTAATTGTAAACACAGTTATCAACACAACGCTGTTGTGCAGGTTTGCATGACGTGCATAAGATGTAAAAGTTGTGGCGTCACACCTGGAAAGAGCTGGGACACGGAGTGGAACCATGATAAAGGACTCTGTCCCGAATGTTCCAAACTCTATGAACAGGGTGAGACTAAAACACAGCTCATGAGCTCTCATTTGGTCTGATAAGAAACTGAAGCTTTATTGTGTAATCACTGACTCTCTTTAGGTAACTACTGTCCAATCTGTTTCAAATGCTATGAGGACAATGACTATGATAGTCAGATGATGCAGTGTGGCACTTGTAATCACTGGGTTCATGCAAAGTGTGAAGATCTAACAGGCAAGTGATGCATTATTAGACCAATGATTTGTCTATGGATAATCATATAGTACACATTGGGTTTATGTTGGTAAATCAAAATTTTAAAATAATTTCAGATGAACTGTATGAGATTCTGTCAAGCCTGCCGGAGAGTGTGGTGTATTCATGTCGGCCCTGCAGCGTGACTCAGCCCAGCGCCTGGAGGGAGCTGCTGTACATCGAGCTCCGGTCGGGGATAGAGAAGGTTCTGGCCTGCCTGCTCTCCTCCACCCTCACACAGCACCTTGTCACCTGCTCACAGGTGCAGCTTTAACTTTTGAAAATGTGTTTGTTTCTCCAGTTTAAAATTATATTCGGCTCACCAAGCTTCTTTTTGCATTTACTACAGTGTGAAAAGTTGGTTGACCCTGATCGTGGCATTGAAGGACAACCTGCCTGTGACCTCCGAGCTGTAGGAAAGAAGTTTGACAAAGGCCTTTATACTACACTGGTAAATATGCAACCAGCAATCTGTTATGCGTGCCTTAAGATGTGCATGTGTTATTTATGTAAGGAAAATAGAGGTGATTTTGTTTTTATTCATTTTATGAATTACATTTCACTTTTAGAAAATGTTTCATGAAGATGTAGTCCAAATGGTGAGGAAAAGACTGCAGCAAGAGGAGAATCTTCCAGAGGAGCAGAGGCCCACTGCTCTGGCACGCTCTTACTACTTAAAGGTGACACAACACACTAACTCTATCTCAAAGTCCTCAGTTGATAAAGAAATTTGTTCATATTAAGATGTTTGTTTTGCCATTTCAGCTCCTTGAGGAAGTTTTTAATTGGTTTAATGGTCAAGATCCAAAGGTGTGGAACCCATCTACCAAAGACTTACCATCGTGAGTGACATTCTTTTAATATAAGATAAGAACCTTTTATTTGTCACATTATGGGGAAATAGCTTTTTAATATCTGCTTGGCAATGTTTTCAATAACAAAATTGTCAAATTATAACTTTATTTTCTAGGGGAATGTTGTCCAATGCTGTTCATCCGCCTACAACAGAACATGTCTATGCTCAATGGCAAGAGAGGGCTCAGTCTAGGGTCCCTCTAGGACGATTACAGGAAGATAATGGACAAAACCTGTGTGTAAAAGAAGAGCCTGCAGCCACAGTATCAGAGGATCCAGTTAATCATTTCAAATCCAGCAGGATGGCAAGGCTGAAATTAAAAGGTACATCTTTCATTTTATTTGGTGAAATGTGAGTGTGTTTGAACTTAATTTCTAACATTTTTGTGGACATGTACAGGAAAAAGGGGTAGACTTTCCAAAGCAGATTTAGACACTGGATGGACAGAGGAAGATAACAGACAGTGCTCTTTGTGTCAGAAATATGGAGATCTTAAGCCAAATGTAAGCATGTGGGGGAAAAAAAAACAATTTATGAAAAGTTGACAATGAGGAGACCTACAAGTTTGTATTTTTCTGTAGGAGGCAGGGAGGCTGCTGTATCTGGGGCAGAATGAGTGGGCCCATGTTAACTGCTGTCTGTGGTCAGCGGAGGTTTTTGAAGAAGACTATGGCTCTCTACTCCATGTGCACAGCGCTGTCACCAGAGGCCGGCTAATGGTGAAATGAACTCACTATCATAATATAAGCTAAAGCTTAATCAGTTGTTTGTGAATCGTTAATGACTTTTTTTTTCTAATAGCGATGTGAGCGCTGCAACAAGACTGGTGCTACAGTGGGATGCTGTCTGACCTCATGTCAAAGCAACTATCACTTTATGTGCGCCCGCTCCCGTCAATGTGTGTTCCAGGATGACAAGAAGGTCTACTGTTATAAACACAGGCATCTCATCAGTGGCAAAGTAAGTCTCTTATGTCATTTTTGAACCACTTTGAAACTGTTAGTTCATATTCATTATTTATGTCCTATTTTGTCTAGATGGTAACTGGCCAGGAGTTTGAAGTGAAGCGCCGGGTGTATGTGGATTTTGAGGGCATCATGCTGCGCAGAAAGTTTCTTACTGGAGTGGAACCTGAGTTAATTAATGTTATGATAGGTAAGCACTTTTTCTCAAGCACACTATATTACTGCATTATCCCTGTTCAAATTACACACTCTATGGGTTTTTCTCCAGGTTCCTTACACATTGACAAACTTGGTGTACTAACAGAACTATCTGCCCGAAAGGGGAGGCTGTTTCCTGTTGGATTTCAGTAAGCTTAAATTTTTGTCATTTTAGATTGTCATGATTTTACTGAATGGAGGATATGAGCCAGTTTTCCTGCATCAGCAATATAATATTTAAAAAAAATATTCACAAAGTAAATTCACAAATGTTTGACCTCATATGGCATTTTAACAAAATAAAATGAAACCACTTTGCTTAACAACCTTCTATAAGCTCATGGCAAGGTAATCTATGGCCCAGCAATAATTAAGCACTGTTTGAGTCCTTTTGTCACTTCATTCATAGATCTTCACGTTGGTACTGGAGCACTGTGAATCCACACAGGCGGTGCAAATACACTTGCACAGTTAAAGAGGTGAGGCCCCTTGTTCCTGAAAAACCTGTTGAGGAGATGCCAGACCAGGGAGACAATCAAACCATCGCCCACAGCCCCTGCCCACTACAAGGTGAGGAGCAGCCTGCGGTAAAATATACTACTATTTCATTCAAAAAGAATAGATAATAATGGTTTTGATGTTTTCCTAGAACCTCAAGATCTTCCAGTTAGTGCAGCGAACCGGCAGTCTAATATCAGAGAAGTCAGTGCCCCTGTTTCCACCCAAAAGGCAGACCATGCAATCAGGCCAAAAATGCCCAGAAGGCCAGCTGGAGGCATGTCCCGCCCACTGCCATGTCCAGGTAAGTAAATGAATAGTAAAAAAGTCAACGGACCACAATATGATATGATTTAACTCTTTAACTGTAATCTTTCTGTTTATCAAAAGGTGTAACTCCATTGAAGCCGCATCACATTTTAACCATAAGTGATCTGGATGAGACCCGGAAACCACGTCGCCACAGTCCACACTCTCAAACCTCCGGTCTTCATGGTCACATCTCTCCCCCTTTGCCTGGACCCATTACCCTGCGTTCTGGGAAGTCCTCTCAGCCCTCATCTCCTCTGTTCCCCCTCGGTGCCACTGAAACCTCTCCCTCGCATCGTCCTGGAGGCAGCAGAAGCGCTTCCTCTCTGCGACACCATGGTAACGCAATGCCACACGGTACCTCGTCCTTTTTCCCCCAGTCATCATGGCAAGATAATGAACCCAGCTTCCCTTCTCCAAGTCTCTCCTTCTCTCCGACAATACCGCATTTACCCAGGAGCAGACTGTCGTTCGACCTGAGCCAGCCAGACTCGGCTGAGGTGCCACACAACTTCTTGGCTTCACCGGAGCCTGAAGATCTCTCTCCTACTCCAAAAGTAGATTCAGAGCAATCAAAAGATGCAGAAGATTTCCCCTTCAATTCGTTTCACAAGGATTCTATCATAACTTTGAGTCAGGATATGAGGACCGAGCTAGAAATCGAAGAAACACTCCTCAATGAAGGTGTCGCTATGAACTGTGGGGGACAGATAGTGGTGGAGGGCGATGATCCCGAGGAGTTTTGGGAAAGAACTCAAGAGGTACATAAAAGAAAAGCACTGGTTGTTGCCAATCTTCCTCATTCAGCAGCTTCGACAAGGGATGACTTTGGAAACAGCTCTTCTGATGATGACATGGAGCACTATTTTGACTTCTCAAGGACAATTGTAAGTTGTACTGGATCTAAAGAGCATTGTAAGCCTCCCTCTTCTTCTTCAAAAACTATGGCTCAGCTAGACGGAATAGACGATGGCACCGAAAGTGATGCAAGTATCGCCACTAATGAGAATTCTGTGAATGACGAAGAATCTGGTAAAAAAGCAACACAAATCCAAAAGACTAAAGATGTTCTTGAATCCGAGCCTGAAAAGAAAGTTGATCCCATTCCTGATTCTTTTACTACATATTCACAAAAGCCGATGGATTCATCATTGTCTCCCATTTCAATTGCATTAAGTTCTAATTGTCCACAACAAAATTACCAAAACTCTCATAATTCCTCCCAAAGTACTTGTTCGTCAAGTAAAGAGCAGCACACCAAGACTCTGTTAGAAACTAAAGATACTGTACGTTCTCCTCTACAAAGCGATCTTCCAAATGTAATAAGACAAGGGCATGAGATGTCAAATTTGAAAGAACTATTCCAGACTTCAAACTTTGGACTTACCTCTGAAGCGAGATTGATACTTGAAAAATGCGACAGTGCCCCACATCAACAAACTGATGTTCGTAGTCCGAAAGTTTTAGAGACTGAGTGTGCACACCCCGTCTCCTCTGCGGAATCTGCTCAGGCTGCAGAGAATCATTCACCGCCTCATGCAGAGGAACAGAAAATGGAAGCCTCTTTAAATGCTCCACCACCTCCTCTGCCTCCAACATCCCAAACCCCCACAACGCACACATCTTTGCAAATTCTCCCTAATCCTTTGCCAATCTATTCCTGTTTGCCAGCCATCAACCAGTCCCAACTGACCACAATTCAGCCTGTAACCTCACCACAGGAGTTAACCAGCACCCAACCAGCAGACTCTGTGTCCACTAAACTGACCACTCTCACTCCGGTTGATGTAACTCAGTCTTTACTAAATGTTGTCCCTCAGACCGACCCTGTGTTATCCTCATCTACGCCCTTTTTGCCGACAGCATCTACAGCAACTGTGTCTGTACCCATGTACTCTGCTCAAACACAGCCCATGTGCTCCACTGCTCTCACCATAGTTTCCTCCTCGGCCACACTGGCTTCTGCTCCTATGTCACTCCACACCACGACAGCGCCCGTCATTTTGAACGGATACAGCACCACATCTCTGCAGAAAGAGTCTACTGCAGGCCACACCATCTCCATTAACTTCTCAGCGCCGCGACCAGCACTGGAACCTCAGCAGACAGTGCTGCCTCAAGCTTTGCCTGGACACGCCATTCTAACAGTGAAGGAAGTGGGCGGTCCCAACGTAGACCCCACTCCTCATGTTCTCCTTGTTAATCGTCTTGGCCAAATATTTGTGAAAAACCCAGAGAGCAACACTTTCCAACTTCCAACTCCAAACTCTCCTTCTTTTAACTGTGTCACACAGATCGCCAGTCTTTTACAAAGTAATGCTCTATCTGCTACTTTAGCTGCTGCTGGAGGTGTGTCTGTCCCTCCTCCTGCTGCTAACATGGCTGCAGCCACGATCCCTACAGTTCAAAACCCAACCACAATTACTCAGCTTCTTGCTCATAGTGGCAATGGTGCTATGCCATCAGTTAGCACAAAGAAACCAAGAAAGAATGCAAAAACTCCAAAAGATGAGGGTATTCCAGAGTCCAAAAAGCCAAAGAAAAAGAAAGAACAAAGTTCAT
The DNA here is from genome assembly GCA_000787095.1 of Periophthalmodon schlosseri. Classification (NCBI taxonomy): domain Eukaryota; kingdom Metazoa; phylum Chordata; class Actinopteri; order Gobiiformes; family Gobiidae; genus Periophthalmodon; species Periophthalmodon schlosseri. The sequence goes on along the minus strand of KN485217.1, from coordinate 3,531 downwards.
TCAAAAAATCCATGTCTGCCAACCTTCCCGAGAACCTTCCCATGACACCAGCTGAAAGTGCAGAGGCCATTATTAACCAGGCCATGGCCAGTAACTACACCCCAAAGTGGAGCGGTCTCCGTTCCTTAAGCCCCTCTTCTCTTGTTTTACCCCCTGGTCTGTTAATCGAACCAGAACCCCCAGGATCTCCGCCCTCTTCTCCACCTGCACCCACACCTACCCCTGTTCCTGCAACCCGGCCCCGCACCCATGTGCGTATGAAGAGGGTCTCATCTCTGTCAGATCGTATCGTCACCAAGAAATCCAAAGTGGACTTTCTTCCACCAGAACCCCCCAGTGAGATTGAAGAACGCCGGAAACCAAGCATCTCAAATCGCAATTCAGGTGTCCGAATCAAAACTCCAACAGTGAAGGGGATCTTGAATCTGGATGAGCTAAAAGAGGAGCGTCTGAGTGATTCTGAGAGCTCAGGGTAAGTCTGCATTTTTGAGACTCTTTGGTATTTGAGCATTGATGATATAATAAGGATAATATGAATGTCTTGTAGGTCTGAGCTCTGGAATCACATGTCTAGAGGTGAACAAGGAAAACATCAGCCTGGTGAGCTAGTAGAACACAGCACTGTGAGCGACTGGAAGAAGTACTCAGGTATTTAAGAGTATAATGTAACTTTTATTGTTATGTATATAACATGTAATATGCAAAGGATGCTTGTATGAACTGGTAGACACCTACAATAGTTTTGTGCGCTTGTTGTTTAGGGGCTTCTTCAGGATCAGAGGACGAAACTCCACCATCAGATGAGGAAGAGGAATGTCCAAGTAACAAGGACCAGCCACATCTTAAATTTGAGATCAAGAGTGATGATGGTTTTAGTGTTGAAGCAGACAGTATTGAGGGTGAGCTGTTCTTCAGAATATCTTTATCAGTTTTCTAATATCTCTGGTAATATATGAAAAAATAATGATAAAATGTGTCCTTTTATATACAGTGGCTTGGAAGGCTGTCATTGATGGGGTGCAGGAAGCGCGAGCCATTGCACGACTGCGACCTTTGACCTTTCAAAAGATCACTGGAGACCACATGTTGGGCTTTGTCCATGACACAGTGATGTTTTTGCTCGAGCAACTTCATGGAGCTCACCACTGTCAGAAACACACCTTCCGCTTTTTCAAACAGTTCTCCCAAGAAGATGACCTGCCAGTCAACCCCACCGGCTGTGCCCGCTCCGAGCTCTATGCCAGGTACACTCAATGAGTAGATTGGATTTGGATCTGATGTTTGCTAAAGAACTGTTCATTTTTATCTTAACAGAAAGTCAACGTTTGATATGTTTAACTTCCTGGCGTCTCAGCACAGACAACTCCCAGACATAGATCTTTATGACGATGAAGAAGATGAAGTTCTTCTCAAATCCACGAGGTCAGGCTCCTGGCTATCCTGAATGTGCCTATGAGCCATATCATTGTGGTTATAATCAATAATATTGTCTTTTGTCTCCTAGACGGGCCACCAGCCTGGAGTTGCCAATGGCGATGCGCTTCAGGCATCTGGAAAGAACCTCGAAAGAGGCCGTGGGCGTTTACAGGTCACTAAATGAAATATCTTTTGTATGTAATGCATGACACTATACACACACAGTAATGCAACCCAGTATTTGCAGAGCTGTTCTAATACATAGATAAATTACAGTTTATTCCTGGGTATATAGTTTTAAGCAATTCAGAAAATGTCAGAGGCAGAGATAAAAGCACGTCTTTTTCACAGTTGTCCTTACTATCATGTGTGCCACAGGTCTGCTATCCACGGCCGAGGCCTTTTCTGCAAGAGGAACATTGAAGCTGGAGAGATGGTTATCGAATATGCAGGCATCGTCATCCGATCAGTGCTTACAGACAAAAGAGAAAAGTACTATGATGGCAAGGTGTGTTAGCAGGCAAAGTTTCCATCTATGTTTTCATGTACAAGTGAAAAAAGAATAACACTTCTATTGAATATTTTAGGGTATTGGATGTTACATGTTCCGCATTGATGACTTTGATGTTGTGGATGCCACCATGCATGGAAATGCAGCAAGATTCATCAATCACTCCTGTGAACCCAACTGTTACTCCAGAGTGATTAACGTGGAGGGTCGGAAGCACATTGTCATCTTTGCTTTAAGAAAGATCTACAGAGGAGAAGAGCTCACTTACGATTATAAATTTCCGATTGAAGATGCCAGCAACAAACTGAACTGCAACTGTGGGGCACGGAGATGTCGGCGCTTCCTTAACTGAGCATTTCACACAAAGAGAGGGAGGAATTGTCTCTGCCTTAAAGTAAAATGGCACTGAACGTGGCTCAGTGATGTGGCAGAAGGGCCACACAAACAGGGGTTTGCCACTATCAGAGCAGACCGTAACATCTGGAACAGGACCAGTCCACCTAAATACTATTGGATTTTGGGACAGCCAGACAACATATGGGCAACGTTCCTGAAACTATAATTATGGCTGCAACATTTTTTTCTCTCAAAACACACGTCAAGCCTTACCCATTTGTATCATTGCTAAATCCTAGTTTTTCTAGGTCTTGAGATTCCTTTTGGATCATTCTCTAATTATTCACTTATAATCATGAACGCTCCATCTTCAGTGGTGGGATTTTTGGGCCCCATCTGTGCAGTCTTGCCATGAGCCATAATTTCACCTTTACTTTTACTTTAATGTTTTATCTGCAAATTAATGTCTCCTGTGGTGATTTATTTTTAGATTTTTCTATGGTGCTAAGCTTTGAAAAGGCTGTCACTTTAATTTATTTAACTAATATTTCCGTTTTACCAGGAACTGTTCCTTTATCTATCTGACACCTACAATTTATGCACTCAAGTCTATTTTTGTCATGTCTACTCAGTTTGACGTCTCATAGTGTGGGCAGTTTTGTGCCTACATTTTCCCTTGAAGCATAAGAATACATTATTATGATGTAACGGTTTCATTGCAATTACTAATTTCACACTTGTAAAGATAGACAAGTGTTTTTCAAACTTTTCTTTGGTTGATGTACAGTGTATGTAGCAAATACAGTACTACCAAGCCAAACATGAAAAGTTCACAAAATAGTTTTTAAATCTATTTTATTACTGTTAGGGCAAATGCTTATTATCTATTGCAATAAGACTGCAGTTGCACATACTCAAGACACACAGGTTTTAAGTTTTATTTTTATTTTCTTTTAGTGAAAGTGCTACAGTCTCTTATCAGGGAGAGCACTGTTAAACGCATGGCCACTGAGTGTGTGCATAGAGCTTCTGCACCGAGCTTGTTTCTAATTATTGCTTTTCTGGGGCGTCTCTAGAAACCAGTACTGAAGTTGCGTGGTACACGGCACCTTAAAGATGTTGATGTTGTTCTTAGATGTTCAGTGCTGTCACCATGAGGTTAAGCAAATTCACTGTTTATATGGATAATAGTTCTATTTATTCCTGATTTATATTAACAGTAAATGTGTGCTTTGTATAAAAGGTGGTGGTCTGGTATATTTGGAGAT
>JACM01031275.1:0-13839 GCA_000787095.1 Periophthalmodon schlosseri | reverse complement strand
TTCCCCTTTTTCCTCCAAACGTAACAAAGCCCATTATGGCCAAACAATTCAATTTTAGTTTCATCAGACCACAGGACATGTCTCCAAAAATGAAGGTCTTTGTCCCAGGGTGCATTTGCAAACTGTAATCTGGCTTTTTTTATGTTGCTTTTGGAGTAATGACTTCTTTCTGGCAGAGTGGCCTTTCAGCCCATGTCGGTACAGTACTTGTTTCACTGTGGATAATGACACATTCTTACCAGCTTCAGCAGCATCTTCACAAGGTCTTTTGCTTTTGTTCTTGGGTTGATCTGCACATTTCAGACCAAAGCACATTCATCTATGGGACACAGAACCCGTTTCCTTCCTGAGTGGTATGATGGCTGGGCATTCTCATGGTGTTTATACTTGTGTATAATTGTTTGAACAGATTAACGTGGCACCTTCAGGCATCTGGAAATTGCACCCAAGGATGAACCAGACTTTTGCAAGTCCACAATTCTCTTCCTGATATTTTGGCTGATTTCTTTTGACTTTCCCATGATGTTACACAAAGAAGCGCAAAGTGAGTTTCAGGTCTTCCTTCAAATACATCCGTGGGTGTGTCTCTAATTAACTCAGATGTTGTCAATAAAGCTTCCAAAGACATGACATCTGGTTTTACTATTTGTTTAAAGGCATAGTAATCTTATTTTATGTAAAATTCTGACTTTAAAGAAAGTAATGAAAAATTGTCTAAAAAAATCCTTCTCTTATTATTCTGGCATTTAGCAAATAGAAATAATTTTAGTAATCTTATTTGACCTAAAACAGGAAAAGTTTAGTCTGAATTCATGTCAGACAGTGAGGAAAAAAGCATATGTGTCTTTTTATATATAAGTGTATGTAAACTTCTGGTTTCAATTGTATACTGTGCAGCTCTAATAATCATGGTCTGATTATTAGAGCTGATTATCATTATCTGGGTAATCCCACCCCAAACTCTAACTCTGAACAGTACTCTAATGAATTATTACTGTTGTGTTGAACATAAATGCACCCTTATAACCTGAGCCATTGGACAAAGGGGAGAAAAGACTGACCCAGGCAATGGTCTGGATCCTGCGCACAATCTTGAGCAGCAGCTTCCCAAAGCTCCCAGGAGGGAAACTGGAGGCAGAGTGCTGTATGCACAGGCACAACAGGTAGGCTGTGGTCAGCTTATGGTCGTCTCCTGAAATAGACAGACAAACACTAATCATCATCACATCTTTTATTACTGGAATAAGAATGTAAGGCTTTGTGAGGAATATCTATTTGTCATTTTGGTTAGTGTTAAAAACTACAGTTTATATTTTCAATTAGCTTCACTGTGAACTAGGACTGTGCTGTTAATACAATTTAACTGAGATCAATTCAGTGTTCTTTAAAGAGGGGGTATTATGCAAAATTGATTTTCTTTTTTTTTTCTTTTTGTTTTTCTTTCTACCATGTTATAATGTTGTTCCCTCATCAAAAGCATGCCTGAAGAGGTTTTAGATGTCATCCATGCATGTTTCACTATTTTAGAGATCTCTCTCGGGCCCTATTTGAACCCTCCTTACGGTTAGCTGTAAGATTCTGTGTAATGCTCAGCCCACAAGTCTACGTCACCCATGCTCTCACATGACAATTAGCAATAAATATACAAAAACATGATACAAAACTCTACACAGCAACCTGACAAACCTGATGCAATGTGCAGTAATTTAATTAACAGGATGCATGCAGATTGTGTTGTGATTGTGCTCTGAAGGGGGAGTGACATAACATGGGGAGCAAAGGGAGGGGAGACTCAGAGCGTCAAAAACTAAAGTGAAACTTATAAAACATGTTGATACGTTTTAGGCGAATATAGCATTTTCAAAACAATAAAAGGTAACATGGGCAACATGGTGATATAAATATGTTATGTGTTAGCAGTTAATACCCCATATCTGTGTAATCCGCTTCTTCAGTTCTGAAGAAGAACTGAAGAAGCGGCTTGGATGAGCAGCAAAATGTCTTCACTCTTACAACGTTTTGTCCAGTTGACAGATTTTATATTTTTCTTGCTTTCTTTATTCTTTACTCTTTCTTTGCTATTAATACCCCATAGAAGTAAAATACCCCCTATTTAATAGTCAATGATCAGCTTGGGTCTTTTAAATGGAGAAGTCTACAGCCACCTCTCTGTCAGTAAAAGCATGTGGTTTGGAGCAGAGTTCAGACTTTGGAGGAGAAAAAAAAAACTTTTATATTATTAATATTGAAAGGGTTTTATTTGTTTTTAATTAGACAAAATAAAATAAAATTGAAACTTGTGATCAATCAATATGAGAAAAAAATCTTCAAATTTATTGGTAAAATCACCCAGGCTACTGTGAACATTTAAACATATCCAAGAGTCCCATGCATTTCTGAATAAATATGTAGTGATCTGAACTACAGGGTAAGTAGCTTTTACACATAATATAACATTTTGTCACATACAGTTGGAATTACAAAAAAAATATTAGATTTTAACTAACCAAAGAAAAGCTAACTGTAACCACTGAAATTATAATTTCAATTACAATTGGTAGGCAATGGTCAGATGCAACCACCTCCAAAAATAAGGCACAGCATGAGATCTATTCACACCCCTTCTGTAATCAGAAGGCCCACAGTTTAGACCCACAGTTCAAAACAAGGCTTAATAATGGCCTTCAAGTGCATTTTAATTATGACTTGGTTTGGTGGTATAGTACCTGTGGTGAATAGTTATCATAGTTTTACATCAGTTAAGTGGCAGTTTGTGAAGAAAAGCAGAAAAAAGTTTGGAAAAAACAGTAACACAACCAAATAAGTTTTAAGATTTAAAATACAAAATGGATTTAAACAACACATTTTCAGGAGCCTGTGATCAATATGAGCGTTCATGGTCCCAGTTAGGTGTCTGATTTTCAACAAAAAAGTGAGAGTGACTAACTGAAATACTGTTAGATAATGCTAGCTAGCTTGTGACTGTAATGTTATTTGAGAGGAACTTGTTTAACAGCACAAATCCTCTCACCTGTTGTAGTTCCAGCTACAGATTGTGTTAAAATAATGATCAGATTAGAGTCTAACAAAGCCGCACAGACAGACAGCCTACAGAGCAGAGCAGAGCCTACAGTTAGCATCACACCCCCAGGGAATGTTGATCAGCTGCAAAGTATCCATACCTCTACCTATGTCAGCACACAGAATATCCCATCCAAAATGCAGAGACAATTTACGCACAAGGAAGGCTTTTTTCTGACAGTTTAAACATTGATTTGACAAAATAAAGGTGTTGTCATTTATTTTTATTTGTCAAATCATAACTGTGGTCTAATTTAGAAAAGTTTGTTAACATTATGGTTGCTAGGTAACATACCTCCAAGTATGTCATATCCATTGCTCGTGCCCAACCAGGAAGAAAAATTATAAACTTCATCAAAATTACAAAACTAGAAAAAACTAGGCAAAATTTTTAGTATAACCTTAAATATAATGATGTTAACTATGTTTTAATGAAATGAGTATAGCCTGGTATATGCACTTTAAACTGCCCAAAGGTAGTAAAGCCATCCACACAAATGAACGGCATTAACAAATATCATTATAAATCTTAACCTGTGTTGTATATTGCATGTAATACAAACCTCCAGGTTCGATGAGTGACACGATCCTGTTTAAGAGCTGGTCTTCGTGCGCTTGGTCAAACTCCAGTTGTAAGCGTCTCTTCTGCCCCGCACCTCTGACCCCGCCCCCCTCCGGACCTGTCCCGCCCACACTCAGGGGTGTGGCCACGGCTAACCCCACCGCCGTGCCAATGCTGCGGGGCTTGACCAGGTGAGGCTTAAAGCTGCGCCTGACAGCGGGCACACTGGACACCTGGCCCGCTCTGTCCTTCAGCGTGGAGCCGCACATCTTACACACTTGTCCCCCCTCCGCCTCTTCCGCACCTGCCTCGTAGAGCTGACCCAGGGAGCGCAGGCGAGCGAGGGTCTGGGTGGGCAGTGGCTTGGCTCCCGTGGGATCCTTGTACAGAAAGATGTAGTGTGCGCCGAAAGACAGCAAGTCTCCGTGGCGCAGGGTTGTGGAGCGCTCGCAGCGGGAGAAGTTGACCAGCACGGTGGCATTCAGCACGGGCTCCACGGCGACACTGAAGTGCTCCCCAGGTTCCTCTCCTTTCGTGCTGTTGCCATGATGGCGGGGGGGGGCAGGGACCTTCCGCAAGCGACAGTGCAGGGGCATGATGTCCGGGGAGAAGAGGCAGATGTTGGGTCGAGCCGAGGGGGTCTCCTGTCCCACTGTGTGCTGCTCTCTGTTCAGCAGATACACCAGGCAGTCCTGCAACACACACACACACTTTACACTGTGTTGTAACATCTCTGCACCAGTATTTATTCCGAGGCACGGCTAACAAGGCCAAAACCCCTGTGAACAACATAGTGATACTGTAGTTGTGCATTCCCTGTATAATGTCCACCATTCTGTACTTAAGGCCACTTCTATTAAAGGCACGATACACTATATTTATTTGAAAGCATTTCATTTAAAACATTTTAAGCTATAGATTTTTAACATTTTATTAAGGCCATGACTACATGTTGTAAGGCTGGTATTCCTTGTAGTTTGATGATTATCTTGGGTAGGCATAGGATTGATTTGAATGGAAATTTGTTGGATAACAAACATCTCCAGAGCTTGAGCTAGTCTTGGTCAGGACTACCTTAGTTGGAGGATTTCACCTATTGTGCGTTTTTGGGATGAGTCCCACTGCTCCTGACAGATTGCCCTAGTGGCAATGAAAGATGGGTCAAACACAGAGAACAAAATCTCACCTATGGAAATAATAAAATGTAAACCAATTAAACAGCCTCATCCCATCAAAACAAGCATTGCTACAAACAAATCCAGAAGGAAGGCCCGGCAAAAACATATTATATAAACTATAAAAAAGCTACAGAAAGTAAGGCTGCAGTAGACTAAAAAGAAATTCTTGGTTGACTAAAGTCATGTCCAGCTGATCGATTAGTCGACTGAAAAGGGGGTGTAGCAAAAGCTATCAAAACTATTATGTATCTCTATGTATCTGACCCAAACTGCATTTACAAGACTACACCTGTATGGGAGCTATTTAAGCAGAATCTGCCTTTTTACATATACATACCACAAAATACCAAATCTTCAGCTAACTCACTAACTTCTCCTTCCTGCTGTTGTCCCATATAAATCCTTGTAATCAATAAAATTATGAAATAAAATGATTAGTCGACTAATACAATTTTTGGTCGACTGCAGCCCTAGTAGAAAGACTGCCAGTTACAATAGTTAAAATCATGTACTGGTCATTCAGCACAAGAAAACAGCTCAGAGAGAAATGATTGCTTTGTTGCCGCCACCATCTTGACAGTTTTTGCCACATGACACCTTCCCTTGACTGTAATCGATTCAGTCCCAACACTTTGGAGAAAGTCAATTCCCAATGGAGCGATACCAGATGCATGATATGAGTTGAGAGTAAAAAGAGAGAGCTGGCCTGGCTGGTGTTCCACAGCGAGTCTGACCTGGCGGTTGTATCCCTGTAGCAGAAGCAGGTGAGGGGACTGGTACAGAGAGTGGCGCACCCCTCCTCCTCCATGGCTGCTGTCCTCTTTCCTGCGCCCGCTCGACACCTCTCGCTCTCGGGATCGCAGAGGCCCCGGCAGCGTGGAGTAGTATCGCTTCGGCTCCTCACCCACTCCCAGCTGTGTGTCAGTCCACAATATGTATCTTAGTTTAACAAGCTTTCAGCATTGATGTATAGACCAGGCTTATTTTTCTTTTTTTTTCTTAAATCTTAAAGATCCTATATTACACAAAATGTATTCTTGTGAGCTTTAAGCCATATTATAATGTTACATCAAAAAAATACCCTGAATTGTGTTTTGTTTCATTCACACGTTTGAGTAATCCTTTATTATTAGTCTGTCTACATGTCCAAAGCTCAAATGCTCTGTTCCACCTTGTGATGATATTAGTGGTAGATTTCAAGTTAACTGCTACCTTTTACCTTTTGTTCACTAGAGATTGGCAAATCCAGAGCTGAAATTATACAAATGATTCTAGTGAGGGTGTATGGAGTTTAAAAACATAGTGGAGCACTTCCTGTATTACTACATGGCATCACAAGGTGGAACAGAGTGTTTTCAGTTTGACAGAGGCACTCAGAGCCTAAATTTACAGATCTTGTGTATTAAACATGCATGAATGAAACAGAACACAGCTCCAGGTATGTTTTTGATGAGGAAACAACATTAACATAGATAAAAAAAATATTGTAATGCAGGCCATTTAAAACCAGTCACTAATGTCATAAAACAAGCTATAGAATCTACCTCAGACAAGTAAACAAATTAAATCGAGTCAAAACTATTCAAATCTACATTAATATTCTAATTTTAAATTCATGCCACTTTACATTAGCAAGTTAGACACTCCTGTTTTGCACTGAGGAAGCTGGCGCCCACCTGGTTGAGGCTTGTCTCGCTCAGGCTACGGCAAAGCGATGAGGTGCCGGAGCGGGGCAGGGTAAGTGTCCCTTTGGCCCTGTTTCTCTGGAGCTTGCGGGCCTGGGCGTTGATATCTGCGGGGGGTAGAGACCAAAGAGAGGGGGTAAGACAAGGGAGGGGAGAATACACTGCAAATTTGAGCTGTCTACTGGAGTTAAATGACTTGGATTTGTAGTCTTTACTTTTTCTTTATTACATGTAATAAACCAGAGCAGTTACTCCAAAACTGGCTTGGACCTGGTAATGTCCTGGTTTAGTTCCTGGCCTTTTCCTAGAGCAAAAAGTAATGGCTCAGATCTTGTTTAGCAGGGCTACAACTAACAATTATTTTAGTAGTCAACTACTAGATCAATTTTAAATAAAAAACAAAACTGAAACTTATAAAACATGTTAATAGCTTGTTTTTCGATACAATAAAAGGCAACATGGTGATCTAAATATGTTACGTGTTAGAAGTTAATAACCCATAGTTGTAAAATACTACCTCTTAGATAAATAAGATAATTAGATAATTAGATAATAAGATAAGATAAAGATAAATTATGCCAACTGGAAGCTTCTTGATAAAGAATATATGCTTCTTGACTAATATTTGATGTTGCTATATTTGAAATAACACTTGTTTTCCTAGCAAATCGTACATGTTATAGTCTGTTTAAATAAAGGTCTACAATGTTCAAAGTAGTTAACAATTATTTCAGTAGTCGAATAGTCATGATAATTTCAATTAATTCTTGCAGCCCTGTTTAGATAGTCGTTTAGCTTGATATAATTTCAGACAATATCAAGACAGCTGTTACTAATCGTCACTGATCGGTTTGGGTCTTTTTAATGGAAAGGTCTACAGCCAGTCCTGTATCAGTTAAAGCATGTGGTTTGGAGCAGAGTTCAGACTTCCGAGGATTTTTTGTGTGAGATAAATGGCACTGATTAAAAGTCTGTATTGTTAATATTCATTCAATACTGAACTCCATATTTATTTTTGACATATTGCCCAGTCTTAATTTTCTAAGTTGGTAAAAGATACTGCTTAAAGAAAATAAAAATTCTAACTTTATTCATAAAGATTAAAGTGGGACTAAACACCTAAATTTCACCCACAACCACATATCAAATAGAGTTGCTAAACTGGGTAGTGATTATTTCCACTTTAATATTGTAAATACAAGTCATTTACCACATGTAGAAAATACCTATTTTGCAGTGTATAATCTAGAAACCTCAGACATTCCATAACAGACAGGTGACACGGGTACATTTAACAATATGAACAGTATAAGTCAAACAGTGAGTCAGCGGAAATGAAGGAGGACACATCTGAAGTGAATGACACAGTGAATCCAACAGCCCCTGTGGTTGGATGAGAGCTCACAGGACATGCAGGGCTCACACAGAGGTGGGCAATTCGGGAGAGCAACACCATCGTCAAGATTTCAAGATAAGTGTTCTGGTCATGACCGAAAATGCTTCAACCATAGAGTAGATGCCATTGTATTTGCAGGTATAACCGACATTTAGTTTTTCAAGACTGATGTTACAGTGAGTGCTCTACCCACACAAATGAATAGTTAAAGAACACATATTATGCGAAATGGATTTTTTTTAGCTTTTAACCATGTTAGAATATTTTTCGCTCATTAAAAACATACCTGGAGTTGTATTTTGTTTCTTTCACACTGGTTTCAGTAATCGTCTAAACGGTCCTTTGTCTCTGAGCCTCACCAAACGCTCCATTCGAATTTTCCCTGGATTGTGATGTCATTGATAAAAACCCTGCACAGTTTTTAAATCCATAAATCATTGGCAGACTTGTTTTAAGCACTTCTGCCATCAAATTGCATTAATTACTGCAGCACGCTTACATTAACATGTCCAGGCATGTTCCTTATTACTTATAATGATATAATATTAATGTTTTTGCTGTGGTAAATTCCTTCTGCTGCCAGTAGATGACAAGCTGCACTAGATCAGAGTATATTGAGCACTGAGGCTGTGTAAAGATGTCTGTTTTTGTTTTTTTTAATTAGGCATAATTTTAAGTTCTAACTCATGAAACTCCAAAGCAAAGGTACTCAAGACCATGTTTAAAGGCCAATAACAATACGTAATAAGTAATGCATTATATTTGTTCTTTAAGTCAATCACTGTATAAAACTACTTTATACTTTGTGCCTGTTTTTACTATAGACAGAGAGTCTGCAATATATTATTGTGACTTGTTGATTTTATGACCTTTACTCTCCAAAGCCATCTTGATTATTCAATTTTGATATTTGATGGCTAATGCTAACTGACTGAGCATGGGCTGCTTATTCCAGAGGAGCAATTAGTTCTGTGAACAACATAGCTTGATTAGTTCCGGTCGCTAACAGTATTATTGACCCCACTTCTATTTTATTATTATAGTTCGGTTAGCGTTAGCTTTGAGACAAAACACCCACTTATTAAACAAAAATGTTATCAATGTTATCAACGATCTATCTGTAACTCGCTCTTCACTGCTTTATTTTACCATGACTTGGCAAAAATCCCAACTAGCCTGGGAATGTTATGCATAGAGCTAATTGTCAAAAAGTACTTTACCAAGTCATGTCGTGTTTTAAGGTTCTTATTAAAAATAAAATTCTGTCTTGCTTGGGACCGAGATAGTTTTGTAAAATCCCACCCCTAGCACACGCACACTCGTCACTGAGAATGAATAGTGTTGCTGTGGACGACACAGGTAGAGGTGGTATCCATGGTGATGACAGACAGCCCCCCTACCTGAGAACAGTCCCCACCTTTGGAGCCGGACTGTGGCACTCGGCCGGAGCGCAGGGGGGAGCTCCTGAGTTTGCCCAGCCCGGACCGACCCATTAGAGCGGCCAGGAAGTGAGGGGCTCGGCCTACAGCTGGGACAGGGGAGGGGGGAGGGGAGAGGGGACGGAACAGGGGAGGGAGGGCTCAGAGACACACCAGAGCACAGGGACAGCAGGCATGCACTGTGGAGCGGCACTGCACAAATAAACACCTGTTTAAATGACTGGGATTTGGATTTGAGTGGTGTGGACTAGTTTGGATTGATTGAGTTATGTACTAGGCTGCAAAAATATGTGAAGCAAGTTTTCTCTTTCTTTCAAATGACAAGTAATTTTCTAATGGCTACACTAGAAATATGAAAAAGTTTATTGAAACTGACCAAGAACGTCAAAACAAGCCTTACTAAAGCATGAACAAATAGGTAATTCAAAATGAGCTAATAATTTATTGAGAATGATTCAGGCTTAGTAACTGCTTAATTAATACCCTAACTCCTAATGCTACCCATTAATAGGCTCTGTGCACAGCAGGACACTAGGTAGCTCACTGTGTCTCAAAGCTAATGCTAACTTTTATTAAAAGAGTAAATTATTAAATAAACAACCTATTAAACCTATTAAAATTGAAATAAATTCATGTAATGACTACCTGATTGTTTTTATATGTAGCAGTTTGTGGCGTTGTTGGCAATTTGGCAAAACTGGCATAAGACACTGACACACAAATATCTCTCTTTCTAAACATAGAAGAATCCTCTGGTGAAGTGTTCACCTCATTTCTTTAGTCTTAACATGTTGTTAGTGACATCCATCCGCAACTCGCTGTCCACTGCCTTATCTTTAACTTGTGGATTTATTAATTTTGTGGGACATGGCAAAAACCCCATAGAGATACATTTGGACAGGAAACAGTGATGCTAACAGTGAGGTTGACGGGCACTGTTGTGCACAAAGCTAATTAAGTTACTAAGCCTGAATAATTTTAATAAACAATTAGTTCAATATTAATTAAGTCTTTGTTCTTGCTTTATTAAGGTTTATTAAGGTGGAGTTATTATAAAGTGGTAGCAAAATAACGTTCAATTAGTCAAACTGGACCTTATCAGTAAATACATTTTAAGTCTGCAAAACTTCTTCAATCTCAGTCATTTTAACAATTTTAGATATTTATTTCTGCAATGCACAAGGGGAGGTGCTTTAAAACAAAAGCTGCAATAAATAAGTTTGATACAGGATCTTCTGTCAACATCACATCAGTTAGATAGCAAATCAGAGCATCTCAATTAAATGCTTTAACCCACATAACCTATTTCTAAAACAAAACTTTAAATGCTTATAAACGTGTGTGTTGATACAAAATCCTGCAAAACCATTCTAATCCCCCACAGGCGCTCACACAAGCAGAAGAGAAGGAAACCTACAACCAAAGAGATCAGAAACTGCAACACAACAATCAAAGTGTTAGTGACAAAATCAAGAAACTCTACAGTCAGAATTCTCGAATCTTCACCGCATGTATAGGACAAACACTATACATAAGCTAGTGTCACTAAACAGCTTCAACATGGGGAGTAGGGATGCACGGATCCATGCATTCTGGAGCAGATCATGAGGGAAGGAGCTGATTCATAAGACCACTGACTTACTAAAAGAACCAGCCTCTGTTCAAAAGTTTATTTAGTTTGAAGGAAAGAAATATTTGGTATTGATCGGTATCGAGGATCAGTATGAGAGCTGGTAGAGCTGGATCTGTGCATCTCTAGTGTAAAGATGATAATCCAACCAAGAGCCCAAACAAAACCTTTAACTCTAATTATGTGTGTATTATAAATAACACACTTTCTAACATGTTATGGTACTTTTCTAAAAGTAATAAAAACTCAATATCCAATGGATACTGTTGATCCCTTGCTACAGCACTTGTTCATTGATCCAATTGAACAGAATGCTGAATGCTGTGAGAATGTTATACACAATTACATACTCTTACCTGTGTCTACAAACTACTGCTCCATTTGTACATTTCACACAGTCCCCAGGCCTGATGAACTACTTAAGTACTAGCTGAGTACAAGCTGAGTACCTTCTGAGTACTCCTTGAGTACTAGCTGAGTACTATCAGTGAGTGTCATTCATAAAAGCAGCTGAGGTGTGAGATACAACGTGCTGTTGTGAAGGACTCATCTTTCACTCCCTCAGTCAGATCAGTGCTGCCTCTGTACTTTTACCACATTCACACAGGCCACACAGGCTGTCAGCTACAGCTGGACTTGACACTTTAGAGCAGAAGTCTCACCCTCCTCCACTCCATCAGTACAGTACTGTGCTTTTGTTAGTGAGCCTCACCTGCAGTGATGGTGTCCTTGTCCTTGGCGTTAAGCTCCTCCACCTCGGCCCTCCTCCGGAGTTCAAAACGCCGGGCGTGTCCCTCTCTGGGTTTCCAGAGCTCCTGGAGCAGCAAAGGCTTCTCATTGTCCCCTAGAGCCCGTAAACACTCAGTCCTCCAGCTGACGCCCCCCACACCTCCGCCCACCTCCAGGCGCCCAATGACATCACAGAGCACGTAGCAGTGCGCCGCATCCTTGTTGAGGGAATAGCGATCCAGAGCCTCCTTCACCAGCTCCTGTGCACTGGAGCGGGGGGTGGCCAGGACACTCTTGTAGTTGGCCCCTGCACAGATCTCGTCTCCAAAGATCTTGAGCACCCCAGGGGCGGAGCTCTGAGTGGATAGTTCTGCAGGGTCATCAGGAGGTCGCTCAGGGGGCTCCTCTGTGGAGCGTTTGTCTCTGTCCCTAGTGTTAGTGCCCACCTCTGTGGGCACACGGTCCCGGTAACTCAGGGTACGGTACAGCACCTGTCACAGCACACAGCAAACAGGAGTCAGAGTTACTGTATTTATATGCACCTGTCACAGCAGAGAGCAGACAGGAGTCACAGCTACTGTATTTATGTGCACCTGTCACAGCACACAGCAAACAGGAGTCAGAGCTACTGTATTTATATGCACCTGTCACAGCAGACAGGAGTCACAGCTACTGTATCTATGTGCATGTGTGGGTGAGCAGGGTCAGCTCTGCCTGTATCTGATGGAGGGCTGATGTGATTGAGCGGGACATAACCACATTAGCGCTCATATACCTGCGTGAAGGTCCTGCTCTGTCTCTTGAGGCGGCTCTTGGAGGGCAGGGACATGCTGGCCCCAGAGGACGAGCCGTAGAACATGGTGATGCCGGGGTCGCGCCGCCAAATCTGCACCCGCTGGAGTTCACACAGAGGAGATCAGAACAGCCCAGGTTTCATGGCTCTGTCAGCTGTCACACTGCACATACAAGACAGTGGGCACATAGATTAACAATATATATATAAAAAAATAACACTGATAATTCAATATTTATGTATTTATTTATTTATTTATTCCTAGATACCAATCATTATTAACATTTTCATCTAAACTAAATTCTCCTTTGAGCAGGTATTGATACTATGAATGATCTGATTTCTTTTTTTCCAGAAGCAGTATGCCCACATGAGAAATTAAAGGTGCAATATGTAACTGTTCTGGTGGAGGGTGAGTCATCTGCTTGTCTCATGGAGATATTATTCCAATCCAGTCCAACTATATTTCTATTGCACTTTACAATTAACACAGCTGATTGATTATAAAAGACAATATAATAGACACAGATTGCCAAAATACAAACACATAAAGACGCTTTACACTAAAAGTTGACATTTGTTAATCAGAATCAAATGCTAAAGAGAACAGGTAGGTTTTAAAAGCTGACTTCAAAACAGGTCCCATAGTGGTCCATGAGACTATATTAGTTTATGTGGTCTTATACTTGTACTGATAATACTAGTTAGTATTGATTAGTGTCTGATTTTCGATACTTTTGACAACTCTAATACATACTGATATTGACAGCCTATTGCAGACATCTTATCCCACATACTGATGCAGTCCATACTCAGGCTTACAGGAGGCTTGCACATGAAGCACAGCCGGTCTGGAGACTTATGTAAGGAACTGTTGCTCGTGTGCACAGAAATGCACAAAATATGACCACATTACAGCTCTCACTGCAATGGAGAAGCAGAGAGCAAACCAAAAACAATCATTTAAAACTATGTAAGCTTATATCACCCTTTATACTATGTATAAAAAGTGATATAAGCATATGCAATAAGCTACCGCTGCATTTTGCCCAAATCAGGACACAAGATTATTTGATTAATTGATCATTATTATTATTCAAGATAATATAATTATAAGAATAAGGTCTAAAAAAGTAATAATCTTTACAATTTCAGAAGCAAAATTAATTAATCTCCATACTCCCAAAAAGTAATGTCAGAGTAACTAATGTGAAGTGCTTTTTTATCATGTTAACTTGATTTTATCATTCAGAAAGTTTGATTTCATAAATCAGCTCACATACTGTAACAACAAAAATGGAAAAAACATTAAGAGAGGACATTATGCAAAATATATATATATATAT
>JACM01045032.1:0-27983 GCA_000787095.1 Periophthalmodon schlosseri | reverse complement strand
CAGCAAAGGCATTTAAGATGAAACGTGACTGGGTCTATCAGCATGACAATGAAAAGAAGAAATGGCTTCGTAAGAAGCATTTCAAGGTCCTGGAGTGGCCTAGCCAGTCTCCAGATCTCAACCCCATAGAAAATCTTTGGAGGGAGTTGAAAGTCCGTGTTGCCCAGCGACAGCCCCAAAACATCACTGCTCTACAGGAGATCTGCAGGAGGAATGGGCCAAACTACCAGCAACAGTGTGTGAAAACCTTGTGGAGACTTACAGAAAACGTTTGACCTCTGTCATTGCCAACAGAGGGTATATAACAAAGTATTGAGATGAACTTTTGTTATTGACCAAATACTTATTTTCTACCATAATATGCAAATAAATTCTTTAAAAATCAGACAATGTGATTTTCTGGATTTTTTTTCTTATTTTGTCTCTCATAGTTGAAGTGTACCTATGATGAAAATTACAGGGCTCTCCTTTTTTTTTTAAGTGGGAGAACTTGCACAATTGGTGGCTGACTAAAGACGTTTTTGCCCCACTGTATATGGACTTGTATACTTGTTTGTTTAGTTTGTTTTTTTCTGCTTGTATTGTATTTTAAACAGGGCGCCCATGAAAAATATACCTGTGTAGCTTATACTTCAGCACTCACGTATTGACAAACTGCATGCCATTAACTGCATCCAGACGTTTGTCTCTTCAATAAAAATAATAGGCTACTACTTTATAATTTTTCTCTTCTTTTATTCACATTCATCATAGCCTAATGTGACCAGTGGATGCCTGCATTGTGTTGTTTTGTGTAGCTTGTGGTGCTTGAAGGAGCCAAAAAGGCAAGACCATACCAAAAAGGCAAGACCGCCGGTGGGACCTCCATGGCACCTGATGTACTAAAGACAGGTTATTAGATTACATTAGTCAAAAGCTGAGGCTACAGTAGGCTACATTTTAGCCATGAACCTGTAGCAGGGCATTACTCTGACAGATGCCCAGCGGTACATCGCATCTTAGCTTATGCACTGCTAACATTACGGAGCTTGCAACACACGCAAGCGCATCGTAGCACCCCAACACTCTGAATGTTCAGAAATATCAATTAGTGCCAGAACAAAAGTGCAGCTTACAGACAGGACTAGATTTTCTCTACTATCTGAAGGTGCAGGTGTACGTATAAAAGTTTGTTACCAGATTATTAAATTGCGATTGTGTCACCAAAGTATCCAGTTTTGCTTTTCCTTAAAGTGTATTCCATTTTTGTGAAGCAAAACAGCTAAAACCCCTCTATCCCGTCTCAGTTTTGGTGTGGCTAGTTCTTAGCCTTATGCACTCATGGGATCTGGTATTAACTGTTCCTGTGTCAAAGACTAACAAGCAGGTGAGGTATTCTGGCAGTTTTTGAAGTCGTCCCTTATAGATAAATTTGATACAGTCCTGTTCTCTTCTAACAGACAGTGATGGCCAACCCACTTTTTCGTAGAGAAAACAGTGATGGGTTTCAAATCCATCACCTGTAATAAAACAAAGGGCAGAGTGAAATAGTGGATCCAGCGGTTTCAAAGCAGAGGCTGAAGTCTGCATGTACCACATCCCCATAATCCAGTAGGGAGAGGAAGGTTTCTTGCACTATTTCTTTTCTGTAATTTATAGGAATACAATATTTGTTTCTGTAATAAAATGATAATTTTGATTTTAAACTGTTACATAATTCCAAGATATGTTTTTTAAAGGATAAGTTTTTGTCAAGCCAAAACCTAAGTGTTGATTTCAATTGATGTTCAGATGCTTCAAGAGGACTCCATGATCCACTGAATCAAAAGCTTTAGTTAAATCAATAAACAGAGCTACACAATCTTGTTTGTCATCAAGGGCTGAGAAAATGCCATTTAAAACTTTTGTGATTGCAGTGACAGTACTGTGCCCTTTTCTGAAACCTGACTGATAAGACCTAAAATGGAGCATTTATTTAAATACATTCTTACTTGATTTGCAACTACCTTTTCTAAACCTTTTGCAAGACAAGGTAATTTAGATATTGGCTGGAAATGATTTACATTTTCAGTTGTCCCACCCTTATGTAAAGGCAAAACGTGTGCCGTTTTTCATAATTCTGGTATAACTACCATTTGAATTGATAAATTAAAAAATATGTAAAAGAGGTTGAATTAAATATGGGGCAGCTAGTTATAGAAGTTTTGGATCACGGTCATCAGTTCCCGTGAACTTCTTTGGGTCTATGGAGTGGAGGGAATTTAAGACCTCCATGAAAGTGAAGGGTCTTAAAGAGAAAAAGTGACTGTTATCTGCCCGAGGTTCATATTCAACATAATAAAGATCAGAAGAATCACCATTATTATTCAAAACGTCACATTTAGAGATAAAATGCCTATTGAAAGTGTAGCCCATGTGGTCTTAATGTTTTGTCAGTTTCACCAAAATCCTGTTTTATTTGCTAATAAGATCGTACCCAAGTTTATTAGGCCCGAGTCCCGTACAGGGCGTAGGGCCTATTGCTTTCGCAACAATGAATGCATGGGCTTTGGACATGCATTCATTGTTGCAGGCTGTCTTGATGAAGTCGTCCCCTGCCCGGACTCCAGTATCCTAGCAACCCAACCCAGGCACAAACTGGTCTTCTTAGATTGTGCAGTAACTATAGGAGAAGACCGGCGACTCCAGGTAGAAGTCTTCAGGAAGCCCACACACACTGACCAATACCTGCTGTTTGATTCACACCATCCACTGCAGCACAAACTCGGAGTTATCTGTACTCTACAACACAGAGCTCAAGTGGTTCCCGCAAACACAGAGCAAAAAGTAAAGGAGGAACAACACATGGAGAAAGCCCTCTCGGCTTGAGGATATCCAAAATGGGCCTTCAATAGATCTAAGAGAGCTAAAAAATAGGACAACAGAGAATCTGAACCTAGATGGAAAGATGTATTTATTCCTTACACAGCTGGTGTGTCTGAAAAGCTTCAGACAGACCAGACAGTATGAAATTCCAGTCTATTTCAAACCTACAAACACTTTAAGACACTTTAAAACTGGTTCACCCAAGGACAAACCCCGAGTCATAAACAAAGCAATGTAGTCGACTCCATTCAGTGTAGTGAAGAGTGCAGTGAGCGTTACATTGAAGAAACTAAACAGCCACTCCATAAGAGAATGTACCAACACTGTCGAGAGAGCTCCTCGGGACTCCAGTCTGCTGTACATCTCCATCTCAAAACCACTAACCATTCCTTTAAAGATAGCGAAGCACAGATCTTAGCCAGAGAACAGAAATGGTTTGAGAGGGGAGTTAAAGAAGCAATTTTTGTCAGTGTGGCATTATGCACCATAGGCGGGCTCTGCCACTTGAGGGCCCAGGTTCTCATTGGCTGTTTACACTAGCTGTCAAGCAATAAAGGTGCGGGCCTCCTTGCTGCTCCCCCTTTGGCTTTGAGTGCCCACCCACCGGCATTCCACTTCTGTGTTTCTCTGCGCCGCACGACAGGTAAGAGACGGACAATCGCGTATCTACGCGCGGACAGATGCCGCATTAGCAACTATGACGGTCAGGGATCACATTTGTAGTTGGCTGTTAGCGGTCCCTTAGCTTGAGCTCTTCATTTTTGTCTACAGGCACCATAGCCTGCTTCCCAGTCCTGTCCCTTGCAGGAGCTACAAGTTTACGCTCAAGTGGTAAGTATATGCCTGTGTCACTGGTGCATGCGCTTGTAAATTCTAATCTTGTACGCGTCCTCCTTTTCTATACAGACACTGCTGTTTTGTCCTCTCTTGTCTGTTGCCTCCCGCTACTTTTACTGCCTGCTGCTTAATTTCATTGTATGCTGTGCACGTGGTCTGCTGACGCCGCGTTGAAAGGGTGTGCGGAGACTTCTGCCCTATCCTGTGCGCTAGCACGCATTGGATCTACCTCTCTGTCTGCCACACTCCTATTGGGAGTCAAAGGACTAGCAAAACACTTCACTGAACACGGACAATCTCACGAGACTTGTGCAGTTGGACTATTATTGTGGTTGTTGTTGTTGTTCGGGTGTATGTATATGTAGACCTATCATCGAAAACCCCCATTTTAATATTTTGATTTCTGTTTCCAGGAGCTGAGTGTCCGATCTGGTGTTGGTGGTGTTTCTTCTGGTGGCGGCAATTTTTCATATTTGCAGTGCACTGTTTATTTGCGTGTGGTGTTTTTCGTTTGTATTTATGTTTAAAGTATCCTTTTCATATTTGCAGTGCACTGTTTATTTGCGTGTGGTGTTTTTCGTTTGTAGTTTATGTTTAAGTATCCTCCTCAGTTGCTCCCCTCCCTTCCTTCCAGAAAGGCCTCAGCTCCCTGGGTTGGTTGTATGGGTGAGTGAGTGTGTGAATGTGTGTGTGGGGTGGGTTTAATGGGTTTTAATAAGGGTTTATATTTGGGATTTTAATTAAGATAGTCTAATAAAGAATTGCAGTATTTCTAACCTTTAGCTATTTTGCCTCTTTCAATAAACATTGTGAATTGGAATTGTCTCTTGGCCTTATTAAGTAAAGCTTACCTGTGTGCCTTAGGCTTAGCATTTCATACTCTCCAGGTGAAATTCCTGGGGTGGCGTTGTTAGGTGTTTATAATCAATTTAAGGTGGCAACAGATTAAAGGCTCTACAATCTGTACTCCACCGCTCCCACCACATCAGGAAAGATAATCCTTCCTTGAACAGGAATGGGGGCCTTAGACATCTTTTCCCCCATCTATAACTCCATCCTCAGACCCAAAGCAAACAAAGGAAACAAAGAGAACAATAGAGCTAGCCAGGATGCCAATAGGTGTGAAAGCACCCATTAAGAGCTGAATTAATATGCTAAGTATGACTCAGGCACAGCGCACACCTAGTGTAGCTCAATAGACCTAGCCTACATACAGAAACTGTAAACAATAGCTGTTTCCAGTTTCAGTGCAGTTAGCTCCTCCCTTCAGATAGATATAAGGCAGTGTCCACCAGTGATCTGACCAGAACTGAAGAAGCGGCTTGGATGAGCCGCGAAACGTCTTTACTCCTACAACTTTTTGTCCAGTTGACAGATTTTACTTGGCTTTTACTATAAATGTATTAATAAAAAAAGTTTAAGGCCATATCAGGGCCAGAGAATGCTGATAATAACCTGATATCACTGTAACACACGTTAACTTCTCGCCTTTACACTTAGATGGGTGTTTTTCATTTTTGTATTTCGAATACATCCAATTGGACAATGGCTACTAAAATCAAGTGGAAAAACATCATTTGCCTTAATTATGGGGTTTGTTTGTTAAGATTACATCAATGAGTGTGCGTTTATTCAAATTTCTAGGGTCAGGTCTTGGAGTGGAAATTAATTGTGTGAGACTTAGGCCATTGCATAGGTCTTTCAAAGTAGCCTGAAGTTAACATTTATATCAACCATTATTAGGACCTCATAATTTTCCAGTTTAGAAAGCATCATGAACAGATCATTAAGAGCATTTTTGGGCGCTGAAGGGGCACGATAAATACCAGCAACAGACAAGTTTTTTATCAGGATCATTTACATAACTAACGGACAGAGACAGATATTCAAGACATTTAGGCTTTGAGCAGGAGAATAGAAGGTCCACAGACAGGTGATCTTTGACATAAATGGCAATACCACCTGCTTTAGACTGCCTGCCATAACGAAAAATTTGTAATTTTCAATATTGATTTCCTTATCATTTATTTTATTTGATAGCCAGGTTTCAGAAAATATAGATATATCTGGGTCTGTTTGATCTGCCCAGACTTTAGTGTAATCTAATTTAGATATGATACTACGTACATTCATACATATAATTCCCAGTCCCTTCCTTGTCTTGAAGTTTTGCATATCAGATAGGCCTAGCTCCTTAGGGATAATAGCTTTATTTGAGTTTGATTGGGATCAATTTGATGCATGGAAATTAGGATTATTAGTAATACTGATGTCAACCAAGTTACAATAATTTATTTAATTTCTATGATATTCTATGTGAAATCTGCTGATTCGGAATTTGCACTGGGAACAACTACAGTCGCATCTAGATCATTCATCATGGTGATGGAGATGGACTTGGATTTTCACACTGTCACCACCGAGTCAAGGAGTTGCTCACGAGACTGGCTCTGGGTTCGAGTCTGTAAAGAGATTCAGTTCTCTAGTTCTGTCATCCTCGCTTCCAAGTGTAGACAGCTGTCACAGTGCATCAAGCCGTCGAGTGACGCCATACTGTAAAGGGAGTTAAAACTCAAGCAGTAAAAAAAATCAGATGCAAAAAATTGTGGACTTGGACTTGTTTCTTTTATTAAGTCATTTTAGATCAACATTGTTATTTAAAATATCCAAATTATAACATAATGATCCACGGTTGTCATAGATTATAACTATATAACAGACACAAGCACAATAGGTCTGATTTAAATTATATCTTTATTTGAGACAGTTAGACTCTGGGTTTGACTTCTTTATTTGAGAGAGTTAGAGTCTGTTCACTCTTTACATTTGCTGTTGTAGCTATAAGTGATGAAGCTTTTGCTGAAGAATCCCATCTTGCACTCGCAGTAGCTGCAGTCTATCTCTAAATCGCACGATCCAACTCTGGAGGGGTTGCCGTAGCTCTCTTTCCAGACCACCATTTTGACATTAGGAAATTTTCCCTTGAAGCGCACTACTTTGTTCGAGGTCGAAGGCCTGAAGGTCCCACTTGCCACTATGTCCTGCATCACAATAACAAGTGATATTTTTACATCTGTGGGTCTGGACTAGGGTCTTCAAGAGTATCAAAAATCATATAAAAATTGATACTAAAACTAGTATAGAAATTAGATACTCATTTGAACAAGTACCGATACTAAAAATCAATACCAGAATCGGTATTGAGTACTGAGTTTATTCCTTAGTATCAAAATAGAGTTTGAAATCGTGACGACACTAGTCTGGTCTCTCTGAGAGTCTTGAAGCTGCAGTGACACAGGCCTTGGATGTGTTTAATTTACTTTATTCTGCAGAACAGTGTCACTATGTGCAGCACTTTGGAAACTGCTTTTGTTTGTAAAATGTGTTATAGAAATGAAGTGAATTGGATGGTGTACTGTGTAGACATTAACCAAGTGTATTTCATTAGAGACATTTGCCATTCCCTGCTTTGAATCCCATTTAAAACCACATGAGGCGCCAGCAGGTAGAGTGTTTGTCCACTGATCCGAAGGTTGGTAGTTCAAATACCACTCTCAAAATAAACCTCATTGGCCCCCACCTTGCCCCCAGTGTCTGTGTACACTGATGTATGAATGTGTGGGTGAATGAGTGAGTAGTTGCCGCTATGTAAAAATGTGACCATTTCCATTTTATTGTGTCAGTCATGTTTAGTTCTAACCCTAAAAAGTGCAGAAAGTGAACATCTAAACTGATCACACATGTGCTGGATCAAATACTGTGAAACCGAACTCACTTTGTTGTTCCTCAAAGTGATGTAGACCTTAGACTCACTGTTCAGCAGTGATGTAGATCTTAGACTCACCTTACTGTTGTACAGATAGATGTCGGCCTTAGGCTCCGCACCTACACCAAAGTCAAATAGGTTCTTAGTAGAGTGCATTGTGAAGACGCTGACACAGTCCGGTCCAGAGGTCACAGAGGTCACTGTTAGAGCAAGAAGAGCACAGAGGAACCTCCACATCTTCAGATCTGTAGACTCACAACTGTCCCAAAGCCTCAGGCTGAGCTTTTATTATGGAGCGCATCCCACACACACAGACGTATGAGCACGCACACACATGCACGCTCATACACATCACACACACACGCACAGACTGCCTTTTTATTATGGAGCAGCCCACACCCTCACATCACACACATGCAACAATTTACATGCATGAGCACACACGCACGCACACACACACACACACACACACACACATACACACACAGTCTGCTCCTTTGTGACGGACTCTCATAGAGAATACTTGGAGCCTGTTGCACCTCCTCTGTAGGGCCTGATCCTCTGAGGAGACCTGTTAAAATGTTTCAAATTTTAGTGAGATTGAGATTTCTTGTCAAATTTACTGAAAAAAAACATGAGGGCAGGTAAAATGAATATTGTTCAAATGCAGATTTTTTTTTTAATACAGTGAGTTCTCAGGTCTTGTCACTAATAGAAATGATCAGGTTCAACAGGTCCAACATTAGTGAATTTACCTTTTTAATATTTAATGGAAAAGTACACTGTAATCCCCCATCTGGGAATATGACATCATCACATTCTACAATCTGTAAACCACCAATATTGATACTTTGCAGCCGATGTAATCAACATTGCCTAGGGGTGTGATGCTAAGTTTTCAGACAATCTAAAAACTTTTTTGGCAGTGTTTACTAATGTGTACATTGTGTCTCCATGGTAACTGCTGAACATTTCGCCAATAAAGATACATGTAGAACACCTCTAGTGTGATGCAATTGCAAAGTATCAATTGTAGGCTTGTCTCGGCGTTCTCCATCATGTGCCGCTGATTGAAAAAGTCAAGACCCATGCCCTACTTTAGACTGTTTTTTTGTTTTGTTTTTTTCCATAGGATCGATTGTGTCCTTATGGTAGTGAAATACATCAACACTAAATCAGACCTATTCTGCAAACTGGACTTTTCAGAACTTTTAATCATGTCATAGTTGTTTTCCCTCACCGTTTACTTATCCAAAGTTGTATGTGGAGTGATTCATGCATGTTTGAGTAATCTTTAATCACTTATTTTCAGGAAGCCATTTTGCCGATCTACCCCCGTTTTCACTGCTGCCGGTACACGTCCAGTTACTGTACGTTTCCAGTCTTAATTTCTTAATTGATGATAAGCGTAGGATTTAGCAGCATCGCATAGTTATTTTGGTACAAATTTAAAAATCGCTATTGTGATCTGCAGCTATCCATAGGAGCAGAAGTGACGTTTTGTTGTGATGACGTTTTACAGTGATGTCAGCTCCCATTGGGCACCACAGTTTTCTAACACAAAAGTCAGCAGACTTGTTTTTTTATTAAGCCGTTTATAGATGAATATTGTTATTTAAAATGTCCAAATTATAACATAATGATCCACAGATGTCATAGATTATAACTATAGAGCAGACACAGCACATTATGTCTGTTTTAACTTAAATGATTTAAACTTCCTTTGTGTCCTTCTGATCTAAAAAGTCAATGAGACACATGTCCTATTGTGCAGTCTTTAGGCTATAGGACCACAAACATCTCCAATTTATCTCCGCTTACGGCTTTAATTTGACTTAAATTTCCTTTTGACAAACTGAAAATACAAATGACCACCTTCCATCTGAACTGGTGCATTTGCATTGGTGTGATAGTCTTTGAGCTCAAGGCCCAAGAACTATGTCCAGAGTCTAATAGTCAAACAAAGTGAAGGACACAAAGATAAAATCACATGGTAGGGTAGATATATGGATGATATTCTCTTTATATGGTATGGTAATGTTGAAGAACTGAAAGATTTTCATTGTTATATAAATAACAGCAATGTAAAACTCAGTTTTGAATTTTCCCCCTCCAAAAAACATTTTCTGGGCCTAACCATTTTTAAGGACTATAATGGTGATCTACATACATCTATTTTTAGAAGGCCTACTGATAAAAACACATTGCTTAGGGCAGATAGTTTTCATCCGCCTAGGCTAATTAATAACAAATACATTATGATCAATTTCAGGGATTAAAATGGATCTGTGACTCGGAGGAAGAATTTGATCAAAAGTCTAAAGAGATGAGACAAAGGTTTAAAGACAGGGGATTTAAACATCATACAGTATCACAAGCATATCAAAAAGCTAAAGGCCTAACATGTGGATGTTTTTATATTGGTAGGACTAAGAGAAAACTGAAAACTAGACTTTACAAAGAAACAGGGCATGGGAGCTGTAGTAGCCTGAAAAAAGTGGGCATCGAACATGTAAAAATGCCTACAAGGGCTGGAGATAGGCTAAAGCTATTACTTCAGAGGGAATTCTTTTGGATTTATCCACTAAAGGCTACAGAATATCCAGGCCTAAACAATGACCTGGATTTTACACCTTTTTTGATTATACACTGAATTTAATCTCTTGTCTTCCTTTTTACAAAGTTCAATATTACCACCTGTATTTTACTGTTGCTCTAAATATGTTGAAGAATATACTGGCTGTAATTATCTTGAAATGTACTCTGTATCTTTGTCTTGTCGTGTGACTAGCTCATTCGACCTGTCAGTATAAAAGAGGCCTGGCAGCCATTTCGCTCTTGTAATATTTATGCCCTGATGAAGGCCCAATCAGGCCAAAATGTGTTGGCAGTTTTTATGAAATCACCCATGATTGAATAAAGGCTTTTTAATATTCTCTGCTCGGTCTCAAGGTCATATCCATGATCTCATGCTGCCCAGATCCCTCTGCTCCCCTCCTCTGCTCCTCTGACCCTCTCCTCTGCTCTTCTGCTCCTCTGTCCCTCTCCTCTGCTCCTCATTTTCTTCATGTTTCACATTTGGTTGTGCCTTTACCCCCTGAGTGCAGATGTTGACAGCTGTACATCATGTGTGGTACTAAAATGATGACGGCTCCCTGAAGGTTAAATCCAACTCTGCTTACACCTGTTTGGTCTGCAACAGTTCAGTCCTGATTCTGTCCTGGTTTAATCCTGGTTCAGTCCTGTTTTAGTCCTGGTTCAGTCCTGGTATAGTCCTGGTTCAGTCCTGCTTTAGTCCTGGTTCAGTCCTGGTTCAGTCCCATTTTAGTCCTGGTTTAGTCCTGGTTCAGTCCTGTTTTAGCCCTGCTTTAATCCTGCTTTAGTTCTGTTTTAGTCTTGTTTTAGTTTTGGTTCAGTCCTTATTTAGTCCTGGTTTAGTCCTGGTTCAGTCCTGGTTCAGTCCTGGTTTAGTCCTGCTTTAGTCCTCCTGTAATCATGTTTTAGTCTTGGTTCAGTCTTGGTTCAGTCCTGGTTCAGACCTGGTTCAGACCTGGTCTTGTCTGTTTCAGGAGAGCTTCAGAATATAGATAGAATATGGCTTATCTGAAGCATATTGTTAATAATAAGGAAAATAACTAAATAAAACAACATTAACAATGTGGCCAGAAGAATGAATGTAGATCTGTATGAAACATTATCTGGACATAGGAATTCTATAGTTAATTTATATTGAGTTTATGAACAGGCTACAACCCAATACTGTTACTTCATTAAATCAGACTTATTCTAGAACTGGACTTTTCAGAGCTTTTAACTATGTTATAGTTGTTTCCTTCTCATTCACCGTCTGATATTGTATTTAGAGTGATTCATTCATAGAGTAATGTGTGCACTGTGTCTCCATGGAAACTGCTGAACATTCCACCATAGACATACATGTCTATGGTGGAATGATCTACATCTGGACTTAACTGGGCTCAAACCAGGACCCAAGAATGAGTGAATGCACCCTTAGTCCCACCCTTAGGTCTGGTTTAGATCCTGATCTAGTTTAGATCCTGGTCTGTTCCAGGTCTCGCCCTCTGTTGGAACAGTGAAGAGTTGCTGCAAACCCTGATCCTCCAAACGGCTTAATAGCAGCAACAGCAGCAGTAGCAGTAGCAGCAGTAGTGGCAGTGGCAGCGGTAGTGGCAGAAATAGTAGTAGTAGTAGTTCTAGAAATAGTGGTAGTAATAGTAGTGGCAGTAGTATTAGTAGCAGTAGTATTAGTAGCAGTAGTAGTAGCAGTGGTAGTAGCACTTCTCACTGTGCATTTGTATAATCTGAGGGTCCTCAGTTCTAGTAGTAGTAGTAGTAGTAGCGGTAGTAGTTGCAGTACTTCACTCAGTGCTTGTGTGTTGTGTAATCCGAGTGCTCTCAGTAGTAGTAGTAATAACATTATTAGTAGTAGCAGCAGTAGTAGTATTTATCTCAGTACTTATTTGTTGTGTAATCCAAGGGTCCTCATTCATTGTAGTTGCAGTAGTAGTTGCAGTAGTAGTTGTAGTAGTAGCAGTACTTCTCTCAGTGCTTGTGTGTAGTAGTAGTAGTAGCAGTTCTTTTACCAGTACATGTGTGTTTTGTAAGCCAAGTGTCCTCAGTTGTTGTAGTAGCAGTAACAATAGTAGTAGTAGTAGCAGTACTTCTCTCAGTGCATTTGTGTAATCCCAGGGTCCAACAGGTGGGCTCCTGGCTGCGGCTCCTGGCCCCACCCCCCGGTGAACTACTTCCTCCTGATTGGTCTGGCTCTGAAATACAGCGGTAGCTTCAGAGTCCAACAGATCTATGACTTCACCAGGTACTAACCCAGAACTGAACCAGGACTAAACCAGGATTAAACCAGGACTAAACCAGGGCTGAACCAGGGCTGAACCAGGACTATAACAAGACTAAAGCAGGACTATAACAGGACTAAAGCAGTCTTGTACTATTTTATTCACTTCTCTTTGTTTTGTGTTTTTCAGAGAGTTGTTCCCATTCTTTCAGACGGCTCCAGATGGCTGGAAAAACACGATCCGCCACAACCTGTGCTTCCATCACAGGTTCAAAAAACCCTTCACCCAGAGCAGGGTGACAGGAACAGCGGGTTTGATCAGAATCCTCAAGTTCTCTGTTTTACTGAAGTCAGACATTACTCAGCTCTGCTCTGTTTTCTAACCTGCTGTATTAAAACAGACAGTGCTTGTGTTTGCTCTATAGTTGTAATCTTTAGCACCTGTGGATCATTATGTTATAATTTGGACATTTTAAATCACAATGTTTGTCTAAAACGACTTAATAAAAGAAACAAGTCCGCTTACTTCCATGTACCACTGATTAAGAAAATAAAATTGGAGAAGGAAGTGTGTATGTCACAGTGAGCGTGTACCAGTGGCAGTGAAAACTGGGGTAGATCGGAGCAATGATGTCTTGAACAGAGAGTCTGCTCTAATTGTTTATAATACCTCTTCATATGTGTCATACTGTGGTGGGCAAGAGGAATGTGTCTAATTCAGAGTATGTTTGGAATACTTCATGTACAAATACCTCATGTACTTATGAAACGGAAAGACACATTCAGAATAGAGAGTAGTTTAAGTTCATAATAAAAACAGACAGAAGTGGTTCATAGTTTTATTCTACTTCAGCTGAAACTCTCACACATGATTCTGAAAGTTCATCACGATGTCACTTCCTGCGGCGCGTTGACATCACTTCCTGCGGCGGGAGGCGGCGCCCTTTTTGCTACTGCAGATTCAAACACAACACAGAACGGTCAAAAGACTGCTTCACAAAGTTTCAGTCAAAAGTATAAATTGTGTGTGTATGTGCATGTGTGTGAGAGTTCTGTTGTGTGTTGGTTGCATAGACTGTACATATCTCAGGACCATATCCTGTACATATCTCTGGACATATTTATCCCGCTAGTTGTTGCGTTCCAAACAGGAAATCAGCAGTGGCATGATTCGGCTCCATCGACTTACTTTACTTTCTATTGAAAAACTGTGGCCCCTCTCTCTGTAATTGCTGCTGTCGACTCGTCATTCTGACCATAAAATGTTGGTATTAACCCGCTCTATATGATCCTAGGGTTTTTATTTTACAATTTTGTCCCTAAATCAAGATATGAACATCAATAACAGACCAATCACGCGCCTTCTTTCCACGAGATCGCTACCACTAGTGTTAGGTTTGATTGACAGCATTGCTAAGCATCCGTACCGCTGGTTTGACATGGGGTGGCCGTTACTTTCAACAGCCTCGCTCCAGATTGGCTCTTTGGTTGCTATGATACTCGCACTGAGATGTCCAAATATGGACCTTGGCTCCAGCCGCTATATCTGCTAGCCTCAGTGAGCTTCATTTGGAGCGAACGCCATGGGTGACGTCACACTCAGTCTACTTCTGTGTACAAGCTATGGTTGGTAGTGTGTTGTGTCATACTGTTTCTACAGCTCGTCGATGCGGCTCCTCAGGGTGTGGGTCTGTGTGTGGGTGAGGGTCTGTGTGTGTGAAGGTCCTGGTGTTTGTGTGCGTGTGTTGTGTGTGCTGTTGTCGTATTGTTTCTGCAGCTCATCGATGCAGTTCCTCATAGTTTGTGTTGGGATCTGTGTGTTGGAAGGTCCTATTGTGTGTGTGTGTGTGTGTGTGTGAGGGTCCTGGTGTATGTGTGTATGTTGTGTGTGTGCTGTTTTCGTACTGTTTCTGCAGCTCATCGATGCGGTTCCTCAGGGAGATGACTTCGTATCTCTGTCTCTTCAGGCGCTCGTGATAGTCGTACTTTATGGCCTCCAGGCTGTGTAGCCACTCCCACAGCTCCTTCGCCTTGTCCCTGAAACAGTCAAACATTAATTACATTAGAACATCAAAAACACCTGTGTCTTGTCTGCCTCTGTCCGAGCTCCTGTGTGTGTGTGAGACGCATATGGGTTTTCTATGCGGAGTGGACCTTAAGGCTCATTTATACTCCACTTTTGTATGTAAACAGATCTGTGTGTTCCAAGCATAGTAAGTGTCACTGTTTCTAGTGTCATGGCTGCATTCTCTTAAACAACCACCAGAGAGTGCACAAAGTCAGTTTGAGAATTGACCAAAAGGACAAAATAGAGCAGCAAATAAACAAATATGGAGGTGCCCACAGCAGTTTTTACATCGCATCTGTTGGAAAAGAGCCAGGTAAAACTAGGTGAGGGAAACATTTATGAGGTTTGCAGTTTGTTGTAGCCACTTTTTAAAAAGTTTTGCTTCCTCTGTCAAGCTGTGTTCACTACTGTCCCCAGTGGTTAGCTCATGTACAGCTCCAGTGCTAAGATTCCACGTGTTCTGAGGAGATGGACCAGATTATGGACCATCCGTCTATATCTATGTGTCTAGGTCTAGAACAGAGTCTAAATGAGCCATTAGACTGTCAGGAGCTCAGAGATGGTCCAGATTTGGAGGAGAACAAAGAACGTCTCGTCTGATGTTGTTTTGCTGAAATTGGGTTAGGGTTATACCTCAGGTCACCCTAAAGTTTACTGTTTTTAAATGTTACAGGAACATTAATGTCTCAAAAAACTAAACGTTTTGTAAAGATCGTTTTATAAAGATCTGTAAGTGTTCAATAAACCAAGAAATAAAATCGCACAAATGGCCCAAACCTTTTCATAAGCACCATAGGAACCAAACAGAGGAACGTTCTTGTGGGGCTGAGCTTGTGTGTATGTGCGTGTGTGTGTGCAGAGGGAGTACCCGCTGTAGGGGGAGTACCTGAGCTTGTCCTCTGCTCATGTGCGTATGTCTGTGTATGTGTGTAGTACCTGAGCTTGTCCTCTTTGTGTGTGTGAGTGCAGAAAGAGTACCCGGTGTAGGAGGAGTACCCACTGTAGGGAGAGTACCTGCTGTAGGGGAGTACCTGCCGTAGGGGGAGTACCCTCTGTAGCCTCATGTGTTGGTCTGTGTGTGTAGTACCTGAGCTTGTCCTCGCTGAAGTCCTCGATGTTGAGAGGTTTACATCTCTCCGACAAAACCTTCTTCTTTTTCTCTCTCTCCGTTGGCTTCTTCTTCCCTCGCTTCCCCTCCACCTGAAACAGATCCTCTTTAGTCCTGGTTTAGTCCTGGTTTAGTCCTGGTTTAGTCCTGGTTTAGTCCTGTTCTAGTCCTGGTCCAGTCCTGCTTTAGTCCTGTTATAGACCTGATTTAGTCCTGGTTTAAACCCCCTTTAGTCTTGGTTTAGTCCTGGTTCAGTCCTAACCCTCTGGAGGTGGCTGCTGTAGCCCATGTTTTAGTCCTAGTTTAGACCCTCTTTAGTCCTGGTCTAGTCTTGGTTTAGTCCTGGTTCAGTCCTTACCCTCTGCAGGTGGCTGCTGTAGCCTGAGCCCATGTTGGTAAGGGCGATCTTCTTTTTGGCTTCGTCGTCGTGACGTTTCTGGATGTCTGCCTCCTCCTTCCTCATTCGCTCAGCCTGAAAAACAACGGCCAATCAGGGACCAGAACAGTGCACAGCAGCCAATCCGGGACAAGGACACAAGGAGCAGTGCGACCCATCTCCAGATACTTAGTTAGTTAGTTATTTTGGTCAGGACTACCTTAGCTGATTTGGATTGATGTGGGGTGAACTTTGGTCTCATCTATGTCCTGGACCCTGGTCTGGACCCTGGTCTGGACTCTGGCCCTCAGATCTGGTTATGATGCTGGACCCTCCTCAGATGCATTTACTTCTCTCCCGGGAGCCGATCTGGACTAGGACCTTAGACCTGGTTATGATCTCAGTCTGATCCTCAGATCTGGATGTGATCCTCAGATCTGGTTATAATCCTGGTCTCATCTTTCTTCTGGACCTCACATCTGGTTATGATTCCGTTCTTACCTCTCTTCTGGACTTCAGATCTGGTAATAATTCTGGTCTCACCTCTCCTCTGGACCGCAGATCTGGTTATAATCCTGGTTTTACCTCTCTTCTGGACCTCAGATCTCGTTATAATCCTGGTCTCACTTCTCTTCTGGACCTCAGTTTTAGTTACAATCTTGGTCTCATCTCTCTTCTGGACCTCAGATCTGGTTACGATCCTGGTCTCACCTCTCTTCGGGCCTGGCGCTCTTTGTCTTTCTCGGCTCTGATCCTCTGCTGCTCGGCTCTCTCAGCACGACGCTTCTCCTAAAACAAACAATGGACAAAAGAATCAGTAGTAGTAGTAGTAGTAGTAGTAGTAACAGTAGCAGCAGTAGTAGTAGTAGTAGTAGTATTGTAGTAAATTCTCACGATTCTCTCTTTCAGAGCGATGAGTTCTTCTTCCTCTTTCTTGCGACATTCAAAGTGTGCGTCGATCAAACTCTGCAGCTCAATCAGGTCTTTGTTCTGACGCTTCTTCTGGATGTCCTACAAACGCACAACAACACAGTATCATACAACATCTCACACATACACATGTTGTTTGTGTAATTTCTCAGGCATCCAGGTATGATCCATAGCAAAAGAAAATACAAATCTGTCACTGGACGCTCATCCAAGCAGCTTCTTCAGTTCTGGTCAGGTTTCTTGTGTGAACTGTCCCTAAGTTATATTTTGCATAATGGACTAGCTTTTTAGTTTCTCTAATATAACATAACAACACCACACAGAACCAGGTCTTTGTTCCAACACTGCTTCTGGATGTCCTACAAGCACACAACAATACAACATGTCAAATGCTGTGTGTGATCCCTCAGTTGTCCAGGTTGGATCCATAGCAAAAGAAAAATCTATTTTGTCAATTCTGTCACTGGACTAAAGTTTTAGAGTGAAGATAGACTGGTCCTGGTTTTGGGCCTTGATTTTGGTCCTGATCTTGGTTAGGTCCAGATCCTGAGCTAGAGGGACACCGCTCATCTAGGAGACTTCTTCGGTCTTGGTCAGTGCTCATTGCAGTCTTCACTACACCGCATGGAGTAGACAACATTGCTTTGTTTGTGGCTCAGGGTTTTGTCCTTTGGGTGAACCAGTTTCTGTCTTAAAGTGTTTGTAGGTTTGAAATAGCCCAGGATTTCATGCTGTCTGAAAATCCTCTGATTCTTTTCGGACCAGCACTGAAGAAGCCTCTTAGATGACCAGCCAAATAGCTTTACTCTAAAACTTTGTTCCAGTGACAGAATTGAATTTTCTCATCACAAAATACGTGAATAAATCAAAATACATCAAACAACAACCCTAAAACACAGACACAACAGCATCATAACTGTATCACCCTGACAACTGGACTATTATATACTATAATAAGAAGAATAATCTTTTTAAAATTTTAGGAAAGGATAAAAGATTGATGGGGAAAAATGAAACTGAGGAGAAATTGAGGAAATTTTAAGAATTAAACAAATTAAACAAAAATGAAGCAAAAGTTCTAAAATATATGAAGAGAAAATTAAGAGAAAAAAGGACAATACAACAAGCAGCACATAAAGTCTGGAGACAAAACAAGATGGTTGACTCTGGACCGCAGACTGGACCCTGCATCACAACTGCATCACACAGACAACAGAATTAAAGGTTAAGAAAAGAATTAAAAATCAAAAAGAATATGAGGGGAAAAAATGTTTAAAAAAATGAAGAAAAGATATAGATAAAACTGAGAAAAAAAAACTGAAGGAAAATTAGCATAAAAAAAAACAGACTAACACTAAAGCACTGAAATAAATTAAAAATAGTTACAAAAAAAAAAAAAAATCCAACAAACAGCACGTGAAATCTGTAGACAAAACAAGATGGCTGACTCTGGACCACAGACTGGACCCTGCTCCTGTCTGTACATCTGCCCATGGCGTGTTTGGATGGACAGAATCACATGACATACTGTATCTTCTGTATAAATGTTTTTCACTTGAGTCTGAGTCTGTTTTCTGTTAATCATTTGGTGAAAGCTCGGGTTTGGACTTTCATTTTGAACCATGACCCTGAAACATTGCTGGGTTCAAACTTACATCAAAGTCCACCTTCTCTCCATCGGGGATCTTCGGAGCTGAGGGCCTGAAACCAGAGACGACATCTGAGTCTGAATTTTCACTTTATGCTGATGGTCCTATATTACACAAAATTGAGCTTGTGAGCTTTAGGCCATGTTACAATGTTACCTCCTGAAAAACATACCTGGAGTTGTGTTTTGTTTCCTTCACACATATTTGAGCAGTCCTCATCTACATCTTCAAAGCTCAAAATGCTCTGTTCCACCTTGTTATGTCATACCTTTTAGTTCAGTAGAGATTGGTAATGCCAAGGATGAAACTATCCAAATGATTCTGGTGTAAGGAGTTTAAAAACACAGTCGAGCACTTCCTGTATTACCTCATGGCATCACAAGGTGGAACAGAGTGTTTTCAGTCTGAGAGAAGAACTCATCCTAAATATGCAGGATTTGTGTGTTAAACATGTGTGAATGAGACAAAACACAACTCCAGGTCTGTTTGTGATGAAGAAACAACAAAAGTTTAACATAGATTAGAAAATAGTATAATATAGGCCCTTTAAGATCACATATATGTTTAAAATACTCACTTAAATTTAGGCTTTTCTTCTGAACCAAAACAGGACATAAAAACAGAAAAGTCTGAGTTAGAATTCTGAAAAGACTTTCAGTAAAGTTTAGTTGGTTTGATAAAAGACACAGCACCAGGATTAATGTGGGACTGGACTCAAACCGGGACTAAACCTGGACTAAATCTGGACTAAAGTGGGACTACACAAGGATTTGGGTAGGATTTGAGTAGGACTTGAGAAGGATTTGAGTAGGATTTGAGTAGGACTTGGACTTGAGTAGGACTTAGGTAGGACTTGAGTAAGATTTGAGTAGGATTTGAGTAGGACTTGGACTTGAGTAGGACTTAGGTAGGACTTGAGTAAGATTTGAGTAGGATTTGAGTAGGACTTGGACTTGAGTAGGACTTGTTGTGAAGGGAAATGGAGTTAGTGCAGATGGGTCACAGCAGTCCAACCTGAAACGTTGAGTTTCACGCAGATGAACATGAGATTAAAGATGAGATTAAATAAAAATACAAACAGGACCAAAAACTGCAGAGATCTGGACCCAAACTGGACTTGGACCAGAACCAGACCCTGGACAAAGGGTTGGGGTGGACCACACTACATAGATCTGGAGACAAACTAAAGTCAAAGACGTCTGTAAACTCAGAATCAGGATTCAAAATGTCCACTTTGGATCAACTGCAGTCATTTTGTGAGTGAGTCCTCTAGTCTCAGTGATCAGACACATTTAAGCCCTGGTTTTAGGGCCGGGTTTTATGTCTGGGTTTTAGGAATATCCTGTATATATATTTGGACATATCTATCCCGCTAGCTGCCGCGTTCCAGGCGGGAACTAAGCATGGGCATGATTCGGCTCCAACGACTTTTCCAGTTCACTTTCTATTTAAAAACCTGACCTTAAAATGTTGCTTTTAATGTTGCGCTACATAATTCTGTTTTTTTTTTATTTCACTATGTTCCTCCTAAATTAAGATATGAACATTAATTCATTTTAATACCAACTTATAACATTAATAACAGATCAATCAGGTGGATTCTTTCCTCAAGGTCACTCCCGCTAGCATTAGCAACAGGTTTAATTGACAGCATTGCTAAGTGCCCACCCGCTGCCAAACCAGTGGTGCGGGTGGGAAGGGACATTACCTTCAACACCCTTGCTCTGGATTGGCTCTGATACTCGCGGTCGGAATTACGAATATGGAACTCGGCTCCAAATTTGCCCCTATAACTGCTAGTCTCGATGAGCTTCAATCTGAGCCAACGCTATGGGTGAAGTCACACTCCCTCAGTCCACTTCTTTATACAGTCTATGGTTTTAGGTCTGGTTTTGGGTCCTGGTTTTTGGGTCCTGGTTTTGCTGGTCCTGATTGGGTCCAGATCCTGAGCTGGAGGAACACTTGCACATGGGGAGAGTACCGTCCTGGTCTCCTTCGTCGGCTGGAGCCATGCGGAAGAAAAGCAGAGCACACTTAGACACGCTACAAACACACACACGCTTAGACACGCTACAAAGGCGCAACAAATGCACAAAAGCAGAGACATTTAAATATACACACACAAAAGGCACAACACAAAAGCAAAACAATCAAAGCAAAACCAGCCCGAGACCCCAGGGGCCTCTGGGGCATCAGGTTTAGTCCGAGCTCCTGGGTTGTGCCGTATTCAGTGCATATGACAGAATAATATATTTTTCTAATTCTGAGTTGGTTTGGTGGGATAGTACCTGTCCTAAATATTTAGTATATTTTTACATCAGTAAGAAGAAAAGTCCAAAAATACAGGAAGTATCGCTGAGTTGTAAAACAGAATCCCTCTGCCTATGTTATCAACACTGAAAACTCCATCCAGAATGCAGAGTGAGTGAGTGACCTGTCCTAAATGACCTTAGAACAGACTTAAAGAGACCAGGAGCTCAGACTGAATCTGGACACAGCTGTGACACTGAGCCAATGAGAATGAGCCATTTCAAATGGGAACTCCTGATTGGATGAACGGGAAAGGAGATAGTCCAATAAGTGAGAGGAGTGTGAGACAGTCAGTACACAGTATCTGCAGTAACAGTTGTAGTATTTGCAGTTATTGTTCAAATAGTGTAGTATTTGTAGTTATAAAAGATGTAGTAGTATTTGAAATTACAGTAGCAGTAGTAGTAGTTCCCTCTGCCTATGTTATCAACACTAGTAGTAGTAGTAATAATAATAGTAGTAGTAGTAGTAGTAGTAGTGGTAGTAGTGGTAGTAGTTGTAGTAGTAGTTGTAGTGAAGTTGGGGACACAAAATGGCGGCGCGTGGACCTACCTTCCTCCTCGTAGGCGTCTGCAGCAGAAGCATCGAAGCAAAGCAGAAACAACATGAGTTCAACTGAGCAGCTGCAAGGCCTAAACCAGGTTTAAAACCAGAACTAAACCAGGTCTAAACTAGGTCTAAACCAAGTCTAAACCAGGTCTAAAACCAGGTCTAAACCAGGACTAAACCAGGTGTAAACCAGGTCTAAACCAGGATTAAAGCAGTTAAATTTAGAACAAACATCATCAGACCTGGTCAGGCCGCCCTGTGAAAGAATAACTCAGACAGAGGAAAGATTACATTTGAGTCTTACCTGAGACACAGGAGACGACCACATGCACACACACTCACACACACTCACGCGCACACACGCACACACGCACACACACGCACACACACATACACACACACACCTATGGCCCGAGGTGGGACCAAGACCTCCATGACCTCAGCCCAAAGACCTCAGCTCTCTAACCTGCTCCAGCAGCTGGACCTGAACTCAGACCTGGTTCAGACCTGGAGCAGAGGGTCCAGACTTGGACCATGGTTCAGGACTGTTCTGAGCAGAATGGATCACACAGAGAAACTGAACCAGACCTTAGACCTGGTCCTGGTTCAGTTCTCCTCCATAGAACCATGGCCTGGTCTGGGCTTGGGTCTACACAGACAGGTCAGAGGACAGAGAGACAGATGGACACAGAGGGACAGCGGATAGAGGACCTACCTTCCACTGGCTCAGGCTCAGGCTCAGGCTCAGGTTCCGGTTCTGGTTCTTCCTCTGGTTCTGGTTCTTCTTCTGGTTCTTCTTCTGCTTCGGGCTCAGCCTCTGGAGCCACCTCCACCTCCACTACCTCATCCTGAGCTACAGCGCCACCACCAGGAGGAGAGGAGTGCCACACGCAGGAGGAGACAGGGACAGCAGAAGAGATGCAGACACACACAGAGAGATGCACCGAGACATGGAACAGGGACAGAGTGAGAGCAGCAGGGGGCGCTCTGCTCTGACTCTATGCCTCATACTCCCCCTCCCCTGACCAAATCTTCAGCTGCCCTGACATCCTGGACCTTCTACATCTGATTGCCTAACCCTGACCCTGTTCAGATGCATTTGTCGGGGGTGCTTGAAATACTTTCAGGTTTAAAAGAAAGGTGGCATTGAACATAAATGTTAAAAAAAAAAAAAAATTATAATAGTTATCATTGGCAATGTACTAGTAAGCGGATTTATAAATTCTAAATAAACAC
This sequence comes from Periophthalmodon schlosseri, assembly GCA_000787095.1. Taxonomy (NCBI): domain Eukaryota; kingdom Metazoa; phylum Chordata; class Actinopteri; order Gobiiformes; family Gobiidae; genus Periophthalmodon; species Periophthalmodon schlosseri. Next base: position 5,497 of record JACM01045032.1, on the reverse strand, counting down.
CACTACCGTTAATAGGCTGGCACTGTCCCCTTCTCCCCCTTCCTTCCACCTAGGTCCTCCATAACCATCCCCACACCTGCCCTAACACCTGCCCTAACACCTGCCCTAACACCTGTCATAACACCTGTCATAACACCTGTCATAACACCTGCTATATCACCGCCATATCACTAACACCTGTCATAACACCTGTCATAACACCTGTCATAACACCTGTCAAAACACCTGCTATATCACCTGCCATATCACCTGCCATAACTATGAACTGGACTCTGCACAAACACCGTATCCTGCATTATCTACCTCTGCTTTTCTTGTCATGTTGTTACATGCACCTCAGTAGTGTACATGTTTACATTCTGAGTATTGGCACCTCATGAATTTTACTAACACTGTCTTGCACTATAGCCACACTTAGTTGTTACTTGTGACAATGACAATAAACCCTTGAATCTTGAATCTTGAATCTCCGAGTGTAAGACAACGCCTAGGGGCTGTCATTCCAAAGTTTGAGTCAGAGCCAAATTTGCGTCAAAATTTGATCTGCGCATGTTCAGGTGCTTCTGCACAAATGCACACACACTTGTCACACATGGACAAACTTCATGTAACTATTTTTATTATTCTTAAAATATGTTTAGTTAAATTGAATTTATGTTAAGTTAAATCTGAGCGCAACGTTTGTGTTAACAGTATATTTAACTGCTAAAAAGCTCGAGCAAACAGAGGAGTGCAGAGAAACTGATCTGAGTGTAATATTTCATGTGTTTGTGATTGCAATGATACAGGATTTTATCAGTGTTTTTATAAAAATAAACCTTATGAAACTTTCTTGAACTGTTTCTGGAGTAAAATAATGAAAATTAAGTCAAGCTAACAACTAGCATGACTGACGTAAATTCGGTTCTGATTCAAATTGGAGAACGACGGGAAACTTGAGACAAAAAAAGCTTGGGAACTACTGCTAGACCATCAGAAGGACTTTAAAGTGCCCATGACAAGTTGGAGTCTTCGTTTGACTAAAACACATTTAAAATCATTATATTAAAGGTTTTGCTAAAAATTTAACTTTTTTTTTTTTTTACTTTTTACTTCCTGATTGGAATCATGACATCACACAAGGGAATTCCATAACTGTTACCTAGCAACCAGGTTCTACACTGGGCCAAAATGCCTTAATTTTTTTGAAATTATGTTCAAAATATTTAAAAAAAATGTTTTATTACATGCAAATTGTGCTGAACTTTTGGACAGAGTGATGTCATCATATAGAACTCTCTGAAATAGAATTCTCTACTTTTCAACATATTTTTAAACTTTTTCTCACAAATTGTTTCTTACTTGGTGTAAAACAATAATTTATATTTATCCCACCAATGTGCACTAAACATGAGACTATGAACACGCCCCCTGATGTAGAGACGCCCCTGCTGTGGACACGCCCCCTACTGTAGACACGCCCCTGCTGTGGACACGCCCCCTGCTGTGGACATGCCCCTTGCTGTGGACACACCCCCTGCTGTGGACAAGTCCCTTGCTGTGGACATGCCCCCTGCTGTGGACATGCCCCCTGCTGGTGAACAGTAATCCAACACAATGTCAAGGTCCTCAGAGCTCCACCTTCTCTCCACCCTCAACCCCGCCCACAGGGACATACAGTGCTCTCCTATTGGGTCAAAATTCTCTAGGGGCGGTGCTGAGGGCGGAAAAGGCGGGGCTTTGAGGAGAACATTGAAGTATGAACAAACTGAGCTCTAAGCATGCTCCATTTGTCCCACACTAATGACATCACAATGCCACAGGTCACATGACAAAGGGAGCACCACAGGCCCTCTTGGTCATGTGACTTTAGTCCACACAACATTCAGAGGAGACGAGGAGAGAGAGAAAGAGGGGGAGGAGAGGAGATGCAGAGGAGAGGAAGACAAGGAGAAGAGGAGAAAGGAAAGGAGGAGGAGAAGAGGAGGAGTGGAGGAGAAGGAGAGAGTTTGGAGAGAGAGAGGAGGAGAGAGGAGAGAGGAGAGGAGAGGAGAGGAGAAGGAGGAGGAGAGAAAGATGAGGAGAGGAGGAGGAGCAGAGCAGACGGGGAGAGAGGAAGAGATCTCACCTTCGATCTGTTCCCTAAAACAGAAACGTCACAGAATCAGTTTTATGGACTTTTGGTTGTTTGTTTGTTTATTATGAAGGAGCCTAAAGCCAAATAAAAAGAGTCTTTAAAGATGATTTATCAAATAACTGAACTGAAGCTTTATGAGAAATGAGACTCACTCAGTGTCAGACATGTTGACTCTCCTCCTGAAACATAAACAGCACAAACATCACAAACATTAGACCCATCAGAAATAAATTTAATTTAAGACTACGTTCACACTACCGTAAGACTAAATCTGGACTGAACTGGGACTGAACCGGGACTGAACCGGGACTGAACTAGGACTGAACTAGGACTGAACCAAGACAAAACCAGGACTAAACAGGAAGGACTCCTCAGATTAATTTTCGGGGGACCACAAACTATATATGTGTTATAGATATGTGTCATATCTAACCTGCTAGCCTCCACGTTCTAAATGAATGGAAGGAAGTAAAAATGGGCACGCTTCGACTCTATTGGCTCTAGCTCCAATTCACTTTCTACTGAAAAACCGTGGCCCCTCTCTCTGTAACTTTTGCTGTCAGGCTCCTCATTCTAACCTTAAAATGTTGATATTAACCTGCTCTACATGATCCTGTTTTTTTTAAATTTCAGGATATGATATTGTGTAACCAGATTTCCAAATATGGATCTTGGCTCCAGATTAGTCGTTATAACTGCTAGCCTCGATGAGCTTCATTTGGAGCTGGATACTGTGGGTGACATTCCCTCAGTCCACTTCTTTATATAGTCTGTGTTGGGGCCAGATGTTTTCATGGTTCACTTTGGAGGAGAGGTTTGAGGGTCATGTCTCAGTGCAGAACCCTGAACCTGGGGCCGTTAAAGTGCCTATCACACAGGCTGGACTATTCATTTTACTAAAACACAATTAAGATCACTATATTGAAGATTTTACTCAGAATTTTACAATTTTTTCCCAGTTTGGCAATGTTTTAGGTTTAAATTTTGCTTCCTGGTTGGAAATCATGACATCACACTAGTGAATTCAATAGCAGTTACCTCTAATGTACACATAAAACTAGTATTTGACTAATAAAAATATTGCTTTTATTTTCTTGAAATAATGTCTTGTGATTTAAGTACTGTAAAAAAAAAAATGTGTTTCTTGTGTAAATTGTGCTGAACTTTTGGGCAGAATTCCCCCAGTGTGATGTCATCAATGTGAGACTTTCTAAAATAGAAATCTCTACTTCCTGGAATATACCGATTCGCTCTGGTACCCGAGCTGACAAATATATCCAGTCCACTTTATTTATACAGCACATGTCATAACCCAAATAATTTGGTTTGTACAAATACAGATATAAAATACAATGGAAATATAAAATAAAGCTCTATTGAACTCCACTAGTCCTCATTAAGGCAATAAAACTAATCAAATCAAGAGCAAAACTACCAATAATAAAAAGGTTAAAACCATATGAGCACAGTGAGGGACAAACATGAAAGAGTGATGATGTCACTGTCTCTGGTCTCTCTCTCTCTCCCTTACTCTCTCTCCTCCTTTCTCTCTCTCTTTCTCTCTCCCATCTCTTACATATTTTTAGACACAGATCAGATTTCTGGGCTTTGTTTCAGAAGCAGCTGTTCCAGACCCTCCATCCCTCTCTCGTTGTCTGCTCCTCTGGCTCTGCTGCTCTGCTCCTCTGCTCCTCTGGCTTTGCTCCTCTGGCTCTGCTCCTCTGGCTTTGCTCCTGTCTGCTCCGCTAGCTCTGCTTCTCTGGCTCTGCTCCTCAGCTCTGCTCTCCGCTAGCTCTGCTTCTCTGGCTCTGCTCCTCTAGCTCTGCTCTTCTGGCTCTGCTCCTCTGGCCCTGTTCCCCTGGCTCTGCTCCTCTGGCTCTGCTCCTCTAGCTCTGTTCCTCTGGTTTTGCTCCTGTCTGCTCCTCTGGCTCTGCTCTTCTGGCTCTGTTCCTGTCTGCTTTTCTGGCTCTGCCCCTGTCTTCCCCTGTCTGCTCCTCTGAACCCTCCTCTAGGATTAGTCCTGATTTAGTCCTGGTTTAGTTCTTGTTTACACCCTGTGGAACCGGATCTGGGTCTAAGTCCAGTGTCCTTGAGCGGCTCTAAACCGGGACTAAGGGCGGTCTCAGCTGTCAGCGGCAGATTCACTCCACAGACAGGAGCCAGACGAGCGGGAACCCACAACCACTCTGCCACTGAGCACAACCAGGCTTACTATTCGGCCACAGGCTAACCAGAGTTTGCATGTTCTTCCTGTGTCTGGGTGAGTTTCCTCCGGACACTTCAATTTCCCCCATCAACCCAAAACCACAATAGATCAAATCCCCCAGATACACTGAAGGATGGGTCAAATGCAGGTTTAACCCGGAGACACTGAAGGATGGGTCAAATGCAAGTTTAACCCAGAGACACTGAAGGATGGGTCAAATGCAAGTTTAACCCAGAGACACTGGGGGATGGGTCAAATGCAAAGAATGCATTGCCCTGACTGAAAATGGGACATTAAAATAATTTTCATAACAGCTGAACATAAACTTTGACTTGAAAAGATTGAAAATAAAAATTAGGTTTTAGGTTTGTTTGGGCTTTGAAGATCTGGGGTTCAATTCCCAGACCTCCCTTCACCCATCCCAGAGCAGGAGGGGTGAAGGGAGGGCATCTGGAGCAGACAATTCTTTGACAGCTGAGTCCAGTGTGAACCCGACTCCTCACAATCTGTGGACTTTAAAGCCTCTTAATCCCCAAAGATGGTTTAAGTCCATGACCAGGATCAGGACCAGAGGAGTCCAGGGGGGACCTCAGCTGGGACTGACCTCATTCGATCAGACCTGACTTGGGTCCTGGTCTGGGTCCTGGTCTGGAGTTTAGTCCTGATTTAAACCTAGATCAGTCTGCGTTCAATTCTGGTATAGTCCTGGTTTAGTCCTGGTTTAGTCCTGTTTTAGTCCTTGTTTAGTCCTGGTTCTGTCTTGGTGTAGTCTTGGTCTAGTGTTGGTTCGATCCAGGTTTAGTCCTGGTTTCATCCTGGTTTAGTCCTGGTCTAATGCTGGTTCAGTCTCTGGTCTCATCTCTGGTCTGGGTCTTGGTCTGGGTCTTGATCTAGGTCTTGGTCTAGATCATGGTCTTGGTCCTGGTCTTGACCCTGGTCTTGGTCCTGGTCTTGATCCTGGGCCTGGTCTTGGTCCTGGTCTCTAGTCTGGTCTCTAGTCTCTGGTCTTTGGTCTCTGGTCTGGTCTCAGGTCTCTGGTCTGGTCTCTGGTCTGGGTCTTGGTCTGGGTCTTGATCTGGGTCTTGGTCTAGATCATGATCTTGGTCCTGGTCTTGACCCTGGTTTTGGACCTGGTCTTGGTCCTGGTTTTGATACTGGGCCTGGTCCTGGTCTTG